>JAODUO010000973.1:30000-47500 GCA_025642075.2 Ridgeia piscesae
CGATGAACCACGAAGGACGATTCTTATTGGAGAACAAACCGTAATGGGTGTTTCACTATCGCCATTGATATAAGAGAACAAACACTAATGGGTGTTTCACTATCGCCATTGATATAAGAGAACAAACCGTAATGGGTGTTTCACTATCACCATTGATATAAGAGAACAAACCGTAATGGGTGTTTCACTATCGCCATTGATATAAGAGAACAAACACTAATGGGTGTTTCACTATCGCCATTGATATAAGAGAACAAACCGTAATGGGTGTTTCACTATCGCCATTGATATAAGAGAACAAACCGTAATGGGTGTTTCACTATCGCCATTGATATAAGAGAACAAACACTAATGTGTGTTTCACTATCGCCATTGATATAAGAGAACAAACCGTAATGGGTGTTTAACTATCGCCATTGATATAAGAGAACAAACAGTAATGGGTGTTTCACTATCGCGTTTTATTAATGCGTTTTAAGTTTCTAGTTTCGATATTCCTTTTATTGTCTTCAATTCCTTTCACCGTCGGATGCTGTAGTTGTGTGTACTTGACCGTTGTTAGCGGGTCTTTCCCTCTCGCTGTGGAAGATTTGTTGGTACCCTGTGTAGTTCCCCGTCCGTGGCATACACGACGTACCCGGTTGTTTCTCTAAAACATGCACACACATGTCTGTTATGTCATTCCGCCGTGAGCTTTATGCTATATACGTACAAGTAAAGTGACATTGGTAGTTGCGTTAACTGAACAAAAATAAATTGTATATTAAATTACATTTGATCTTATATTATATTAACATATACATTTCTGATAATTGTGTTTCAAAGGCATTAGAAAATAAAAATAAGCTTTTCATTTGAAGAACAAAACACGTTGTGAAATTATAAATAGCAGACAGGGAGTAGGCCATTCATGTTTTAATATAATACATATGTGGGCCAATTTCAATAACATAGAAACAATATGAACTTCAACTGGTATTTTTTCATGCTGATCATACAGACACGAATCATGCAGTTATTTATATAAAAACACGCGGGTATATGGGATGGCTGCAATGTAATCACTGATCATATTAATTCCTCTACACTGAGTAGAGCGTAACGTTGACAAACTCGGTTTATGTTTTGATTCTCGCGAGCGGGCTGTAGCACAAGAAGATGTTATGCTAAATGCAAAACCTTTTTGGACTGCAAAATAATACCTTCATATTGCAGGTGTCATATTCTTTAAGCATTAGCTATGTAATCAATGACTAGAATGACAGTCGCGACCACATTGAAAACAAACAAAATGGGAAGGCATCTGAACGAGAGGCCGACTTTTAACGACATACAGTTTATGCATACATCGCAAGTCTGTGATGGCCGTTTACCACACTACTCTTGGAAGATATCCTACTCTATATACTGTTGCTTGCACGGTCAGGTTTGCCTTATCCCTGTCACTGAATTGCTCATGACGAGTCCGAATCTTGAGGCGCAGAGCCTGCAGTGCCTTCTGAAACAAGACATAGCAGTGGCAAAGCTGAGATGCAGTTTACAACAGGCAAGGTGAAGCAGGCATAGAAAGCACTTGCAACGTTAACAGGTCAAACGAGCAAGAGACACAATGCCCAGAAAAATCAGGAAAGCCAGGTAGAAAACTACATTTTGTCATCTGTTTGACAAATATGATTTTATTTGTGATACATAAGCTGAGATAAATCTGATTGAATAGCAATAGCTAGGCAAATCAGAAACAATAGCTGAAAATTAAGTACACATGTGTTGATATGCCTAGCAAGGTGACGTAGCCTCAAGGGGATAACTTTGAATGAGTGTTTTTTTTTTAAATAAGCAGGTTGTTCTTCCGTCGTTTTCTCTTGGAGTTGTAGCTCCCCGCATTGCAGAAACTATCTGAAATTCGTCTACTAACATAGAAACAAAGGTCTGTCGAACTGGACGGTTACCACCGGGTGACGCTAACGTCTTGGTCGTGAAAGGCATAGATCGCCTAATACTCGCCTAATATTCTAATACTTTTAGAATATGTGCGTATCGTATTCTTAGTTTGTTATTCTGCTTCAATTTTTTTGCTCAAAACAGATCGATACGTGAATGTGATTGATACATCACCAAACCTCCTTGCACTTCAACGGGAGCAGCTCAAGTAACTGTCACAACCCTAGCTATGTTCGTCATGAGCAATAATGACATAGCAGTCACACACACACACACACACACACACACACACACACACACACACACACACACACACACACACACACACACACACACACACAACACACACACACACACACACACACACACACACAACACACACACACATACACACACACACAAATATATATATATATATATATATATATATATGTGTGTGTGTGTGTGTGTGTGTGTGTGTGTGTGTGTGTGTGTGTGTGTGTGTGTGTGTGTGTGTGTGTGTGTGTGACCCTAGAGTTACCAGGCGGCATCGCCTTGTAGGGGTTTTCAAAGTGTGACGAACATCGTTATTGTGAAGTTGAAGAAACACACGGTTAGTGTGATGCCACTTCAGTTAAGTGTTTCTAATACCATGGAATACGTATTTGACATTCGGAAATACGCGGAACCAGTGAGACATCTCTATATCAGGGTGGACTGGTGAAACGTGTGTCTAGCTAAAGCTACCAAGATCAGCACAAATACAAGATTTGTCAGCAGTATAGGTATTAACTGCCTAGACACAGTAAGCCAATTGTTGATGAAAAATTAAGAAATACATTTACAGCTGCTACATTGAAACCGTGTTAAACACATCGCGTTTAGACTCACTGCTAAATGTGTTTGACATTCGACTCCATCGTGTGGCTGCCTGCCCAAGTTTTACAGAGTGTTTTGGCTGCGGCGTACATAATTATAATTTGTACTTAGTGAAGTAATTTTAAGTTACTGTATACCTTTAAGCACTCGATTTATGATTGTGATTATGAATGTATATGTAAATGTGTCATACTGTTAACTTTGACATTCTTCTTGTTATGAGTGTCGACTACAACGAATGAGTTTCATTATCTGTTTGTATGAGTGTCGAATACACCGAATTAGTTTCATTATCTGTTTGATTTCAAATGGCATCAAGAGAACAAGGAATGAAACGAAATGGGTCGTTTTTGGTCTTAGCTTCGCGTATGTTGCAACCAATACTCCGCGAAAACATCTTCAGGCATATTTTTGTTAATTACTAATTAGTTTTCTTATTTCTATTTCCTAAGTAATGCATGCGACATCGGCATCGAACAGACAACTGTACATTTGTGAAAGTAATCGAAGTGACTGGTTCAGCTTAACATCAGCACTGTTGGTGATTTGCCTACGTCACTTAACACTTTTATTTGCAATCGTCGTGATGTCGTAAGAGCACATGTTTGTTGTTGTTAGTATTAAAAGCTTCCTTGACATAGCCGTGCAATAATACTTACTTTTCCTTGATGTCAATTCGTAGAGACTACAACCTCCAAATGCGCAAAAGAAACCGAAACAAAAGCAGCAAAAGCCGACAACGAGAGGTATGATCGACAGGTGTCCATAAAATTTAACCATTCCTTCAAATCTACAAACAAAACGTTGAACTCATCGAGACCATACAACAGGACATAAACCATAGGTACTATAAATTCTACTTTTACAGCGGCAGCCCTAAACATACTCATCATCGTCATCATCATTGTGAACATCATCATCATCATTATGCAGCCATACTAATAGCGTTACAGTTTTCTTTGTGTTGATTGTAAGTTCAAACAAGGTTGCAGCTTGTTCAAACTGCTTGCATATCACTCTGGTGTCTTCTAGTGTATGAGCAACGATAGCAGCATAATCTGCAAATAGTAGTTCACGAATGCCGAGTTCTCGAGTTTTTGTGCTTGCCTTTAGTCTAGCCAATTTGAATAATTTTCCATCGGATCTAGTGCGGATGAAAATTCCTGCACTAAGGTGTTCGGACACTGTAGACAGTGGTGCTGCCTGAAAGAGAGTGAACCAATGTAGGTGCCAAGACAGATCCTTGCTTTAGTCCATGGCATATTTCAAAAGGATCAGTAGTTGATATACCGATAGACACTGCTCCAGCCATACCATCGTGGAATTCTTGAATTATCTTGACAAAAGTTTCGGGACATCCATATCTCCTTAGTAAAGTCCACAAGGTTGACCTGTCCACTGTGTCAAAAGCTTTCGACTGGTCAATGAAGACCATGCAGAGGCTTTGCTGTTGTTCAACAGCTTTTTCCTTTAGTTGTCGTAAGGTGAATAGCATGTCAATTGTAGAGCGTGAGCGACGAAATCCACATTGGCTTTCTGGGAGGATCATCTCTGCAGTGTTCTGTAGTCTTTTCAGAAGGATTATTATTCCCGCAGTTCAGAGTAGCGAAATGCCTCGATAGTTTCCACAGTCACTACGGTCACCCTTCTTTTTGTATATTGCAATAATCAAGGCATCTGATTCCTTAATTGTAATTATTTAACAAGCTTATTGGCAATCGCAAATTCTACTCCAGCTTCTATACTTATACCATATCCTGTAGAAAAATGTAGTTGTTTTCCTGTAGCAAACCTTGTCCTTCGAGACGAGTTTCTTGGAGGGCAGCTATGTCTATGTTATAGCGATCAAATTATCGGGCAACCTGCGCTGTTTGCCTTTGTGGCCTTTCTGCATATTTCAAATCCAGTAAGGTTTCACATTCCATGTGGCTAATGATAGCTTCTTCTTCATTTGTTTCGACCCGCTGGTATTGGAGTCCCGCGGTGTGCTGATCAGGAGTCAAAATTAACAAGCTTTGTTTTACCCCACCTTTTGTAGGGGCGTCCCCGGATTAGTGCAGACAGTGCATCCCTAGAGAAGGCTGCCTGGTTACCTGGATTGCTGCCTTGTATTGCTAGTGTTCTTCAACAACACATGACCATTATACCCAAGTCGTCTATGTGTAGAACTTCAGCTAACAGCTTCCAGTTATTCAAACCTGCCATCGTGGCTTTCAACCCATCGCCATAGGACATAGGACTTTCCCTACATCTTCGCTTGCGCTCATGTGTTAGATGCCAAGGCTGTCGTTCATCAGCATCAACACCCTCTGGACGAGGGAAACTACACACACACACACACACACACACACACACACACACACACACACACACACACACACACACACACACACACACACACACACACACACACACACACACACACACACACACACACACACACACACACACACACACACACACACACACACACACACACACACACACACACACACACACACACACACACACACACACACACACACACACACACACACACACACACACACACACACACACACACACACACACACACACACACACACACACACACACACACACACACACACACACACACACACACACACACACACACACACACACACACACACACACACACACACACACACACACACACACACACACACACACACACACACACACACACACACACACACACACACACACACACACACACACACACACACACACACACACACACACACACACACACACACTGATGATTCAAACACGATCATCATTCTCGCAGAAACAGAAATAGCTATAGGTAACGCAAACGTACGGTTCTTGAGGAAATTCAGTAGTGTTAAGCTCGCAACATGTCTGTTTAGGTGGTTTTCCACAGCAAGTGTAGTCGACCAGGATATATGTGTCGTTCATCTCCGGTGTCGGACATATGATGTACTTATAGTTGGTTGTTGTGTTCGGACGTGGGTGGTCATGAGAATTGTTGCATATTACTGGATCTGGAAACGTCAATACAAGTGAGAGAAAGAAAAACGCATATATTATTGTCAATATGTCCGTTTCATACAAGCATTGTGCATCTCAAATTCTCCAGGAGGAATCAGTTAGATATACGTATTGTCAATGTGTTGGCACACTTATTGGTGACACATAGGCATAACACATAGCTTACGTTCACATGACTTACAATTACACTATATAGATACGTAACTGCAATTCTACGATTCCTGATTATGTATTATTTGAATGTCGCGGGAAAGAAGCTAAAATGTATCGAACCTTTACGTCAAAACAGCCGTACGAAAAGAACGGAAAACATATTTGTGTCTGCGTGTGTGTATACAGGTTGTTAATTCTAGCTAACAACTGATGTTGTTTTTATACATTTTGCAGAATCTCATGTTACCTATTCATCATCCAGACGCATGACCATATAAATTTCGCTAATCACAAAACTGCCCCCGTCAGAATATCTACGAATTATATCGGAGCCATGGGGCAGCATTGTGCAAATTGATGATAATTTAATATCTGACCTTCTATTCACTAATACATGATACACTGCAAAGTCATTACAAATACTTTCAACGATTGAACTTAAGTAAAATTATGACATTTCACGAGGTGTGTGACCCTAGCATACATACGGTATGCAAACACAGCTGTTCCGCCATGAAGAAATGTCTTCTTGTACCACACCCAATCATATAAATCGCCGTCAAGGGCTGCCTCACGGTGTTCCTTGCGCCAAGTAGATAAGTAATCTGTCTTCTCTTCTGATATGTCTGCCACCGAAATATACCACAAAAATAGATAATAAAATGAAATAAATATAGTACAGCCTGCATATGTATGTACGTGTATGCCTATATTCGTATGCACGTATGTAGGTATGTATTATATACGTACGTACGTATGTACGTATGTATGTATGTACGTACGTATATATACATATATATGTAAGTACGTACATACGTATATATGTATGTACGTATGTATGTATGTATGTAGTTCGTACGTATATCCCATATACTTATATATATATATATATATATATATATATATATATATATATATATATATATATTTTTATTATGTGTGTGTGTATGTATGTATGTATGTATGTATGTATGATGCAAGTATGGTGTATGTGTTATGGTTATGTGTTTATGTGTATGTATGTATGTATGTATGTATGTATGTATGCATGTATGCATGTATGTATGTATGTATGTATGTATGTATGTATGTATGTATGCATGTATGTATGTATGTATGTATGTATGTATGTATGTATGTATGTATGTATGTATGTATGTATGTATGTATGTATGTATGTATGTATGTATGTATGTATGTATGTATGTATGTATGTATGTATGTATGTATGTATGTATGTATGTATGTATATATGTATGTGTATGTATGTATGTATGTATGTATGTATGTATGTGTTATGAAAATATGTGTATATGTTGATATGTTTATGTGTGTATGTCTGTATGTGTGTACGTTTTATATGTGTTTACATGTATGTGTTTTTGTGTTGATGTATATATGTATGCATGGGTTTATGTTTGGGTATGTGTATACATATGTGTATTTGTGCGCACGCACGTACTCACGCATGTATGTATGTACCTATGTATGTATGCACAATTGTATGCTTGTATTCCGTTTTAGGCTTAATGATAATGGATGGGCTGGTCCCGTATATATATATATATATATATATATATATATATATATATATATATATATATATATATATATATATAATGTCTTAACCATTTCCTAGTCCCATATTAATTTGCAATCGTGATTACTGTTTCCCGCAATGTGTATTCACTTGTGTTATGTAGTGCCATGACACCCTATGAGACCTTTACCATCACCATTTATTCTAATATATATTTCTATCACTACCGAACGCTCCTGTTGCTCTCGTTGAATGTTAGAAGGTGTTTATATTAATAAACAGTACATTTTGTTTAGCTTTTCACACATGAGTAGTGATTACGGAATTTATTAGTTTATGAAATGTTTTTTCCGAGAAAGCAATGTGGTAAAGTTGTCAAATACTACATACAATGTTAGCATTTGACTAGAGCTGGAAAACTGATTTTAGCGTATGTCGTCTTATTTCCGTTAATAATTGCAGCTGTTTAATTATATTCACAAGACTCACCGAATATGCAACAACATATGCTGACACATAGCGATATTGATGGCAACCGAACGTACATCATGTCGACTAAGCCGAATACTCGGGTTTGATATAGTGACGTCATCATAGACTCATGATTACGCACGCCGGCCATCTTGGAATTGCGTCGTTGAAGGATTGTTATATTAATTGTATTAGTGACATGTGTAAATAATGTTGTGTATTAACCATACATTCAAATGGTGTGAACATTACCAAGTCCATAAAACCTGATTTTGATCCACTGCACAACTACAGCTGTATGTGAATGGCAGCCTTGCCAGATCCGTGGATAGGCTCACATTTCCGGCAAGTAGGAGATGCAAAGTCGCTAAAGACGAAAATCAACATGTGTCAATATATAAGCCCCAACTATATATTTTACATCGGAAATATGTATTGACTCTATGTACAAAAAGTTAATATTTATAAAGCAAATCTTGTGCAAGTTCATTGCTAATGAAAGTGTTTAAGTAATTAATGTGGTGAAAGTAAAATCCGTGCTACCTGATGTTTTATCCCGTTTAAGCCATAACATCTACAATCTTCCGTCATATGTATGAGTCCAGTTGTGACAAAACATTCGTTTCGGCACTGGCTTACATATACTGGACTGCTGTATCTGGGTTCAAGGCCGCTATATTGGTGCAAAAAGGTCAACTCAGCAAGAGAGGTATTGCTTACCTCCGGTTGTCTGCTGGTAGCCGCAGATGACATGAAGACAACAACATTTTAATTTAAGTAACATCTCGACGAATTATTCCATAAAATGCAAGTTTAATCAAACTTGAACAAATAAATGTTTTGGAAAATTGGTTTGAATTACTTTATTAATAGCGATCGTAAGTTTTATTAATAGCGAAATTGCGTTACCACGAATTGGGAGTGTCAGTGTCACTGACAGCGACATAAACAGTAGCGTTATGATTTTAATAATATCTAGTAAAAACGGAACTTTGTTATGTTACTTATCATACAATGTAATTTTACTTTTTCCATTAACCTGGTTGTTAAAGGGCAAAAAAGCAACGGTATTTGTGTTATGCACCTAAAAGAGTTCATACAAGCTAACACATTTTTTTTCGCATTAGTAGTTTCCACAGAAAGTGGTGTTAAAGTGGGTAAATCTAGCTAAATCACCGACACCATGAACTGGCCCATCTTGGTCCATGCAACCAATCAAAACCCAGCCTCTATCTGCACTTTGGAAAAGTATTAGGTCATAAAGTCGTCTGCTGTGCTGGTTCAGCTGTCATAACAGAGAGCCAAGCTGTTCGCTAAAAGTGCCTTACGTCGGTTTACAACGAAATCGCGACAGCAATATGTCACACTGTTCCTCATACGCTTGTAGCAACAGTACATTGAAAGAGAGCACCAGTAAACTCTTTTTATTACCCTTAGAATCGACCAGAACTGAAACAGTAGTCCAGTTGATTCGTTGGGACAGTGACAGACACAGTGCGGATGCCAGACGACCGGATTGGATTGACCCAAACTTTTCTTCACCTATCTTACATACATATACATACACTACGTTATAAAATAGAATCACTTGCATTCCTCTAACGAAGACAATTCGCAAAACAAACGCGCAGATCTCGACGGCAACTTCGTTGGCCGCTATGCGGTACCGTAAAGTTGCTACATAAGTTAGCTTTACAAAAAATGCCGTCAGATGGCACGTTTGTGCGCGCGAATATTTATAAACTTTACTTACTGCTTTCGCACGCGCGAAATAGTTTAATTTCTTAATATAATAGTAATTAATTATTATCATCATCACTATGAGTTGCAGGAAATAATAAGTTTTATTATAATATAATAATATTTTATTTATATAGTGCCACATCCATAACTGGTTGTGGCGCTTCACAATAGGCTGCTTATAAAAGACAACAACAAGTAAACTACCAACATATAATATTTTAAAATAAATAATGAAAATACATGTATCTATATAATTAACTAAAGTGACCTATCAATATTAAAACGAATCCATACAAGTTCAATAAAAAGAATAGTGATAAATTAATGTAACGGTAATATATAAATTAAAATGGTAACATTATTACGACGTAACAATATTTTTCATTCAGCACGTACACACACGTTGTGCATAAGAAAATATTATTGATGCTATTTTGTTCTAATTATGAATGATATTTCCACCACCAGATATGTAATAATAATTATTTTGGACAAACACTTTATTAATTTTCGGGACAATAAATCACTGAAATTAATTTAAGCAAAATGTGAATATATGGGAAATATATGGTGGTAGAAAAAGAAGGTTTTGGTGCATTTAAAAATAATAATATTAATATCTTATTGGTTTAGTTATTATTGCTAAAACATCGCTTACGTAATACACGCGGAATGTTTATAGAAATATTGATAAAATAAACAATGTGACATCATTGAACAACACGTAATTTTCATACCTCTTTTATGACTAATAGGCAATTTTAGATAATTATGCAGACACATGTATTTTTTATATTTATTTTAAAATATTACCTGTGGGTAGCATTCTTCTTATTGCTTATACTTTAATAACAATATGTTGTGAAGCGCTACAAGCAATTATGGATTTGGCGCTATATATAACAAACTATTAAAATTATATATTTTTGTTTTAAATTGTTACTTGTTATCAACTCTATTAGGCCCATGTCTCCAAAACGTTGCCTTTGTTTGCCGTTTAACATTTTCTGCAGACCATAGTGATGCTGCTAATTATAATTATATTATTTATAATTAATTAAACTAATTCGCATGTGCGAATGCAGTAAGGTTTATCAATATTCGCGTGCACAAACACGCCATGTAGCCGTATTTTGTATAAAGCTAACTTATAATAGCGAGTTTACGGTAGTCGAAGTTGAGATTTGCGCGTTCCTTTTGTGAATTTTCTTCGTTAGACGAATACAAGGGATTTGTTGTAATGTAGTGTATGTGTATGCATGGAAGAAATGTTTGGCGGCTGTTGGCGGTTGTTTTCAGGGTAGGTCAGAAAGTAACAGATACTATTACGCATGCATGCACAGTTCACGACGACCAAGAAAACTTAACTACCTACATCACTTTGTTTCTAAAATGGCGTAGTCTATAGATATTCCATGGCTATGTGTTCTAGATTTATTTCCTGGTAAACCACTGACGTTAAAATTATGATTGTTGTTGGAAGTTGTTACTTTTTATTAACTCTGTTACCTCATATGATCAAAATATTGACTTTTTTCCTTTAAGAGCTTAGTTTCTAGAGTCAACCTTTCGTTTGACAACGGCAGTGCACTTGGTTTGTTTCGCTGTGAGGCCAACATAATTACTAACTAGCAGACAAGGGACCGATTACATTTTCACGAGTACGAATATGAGTATGAGTATATTGCTGGTGAATGAGTACATGTTCATTACTAAAACCTGCGTAGGAGTACATTTTAATGAGTACAAGTAAGATTACATTTTTACAAATATTAAATAATAGTGTACTTTAACATTATGAATTGATCTAATTTATATTGAACATTTCAACATAACTAAATACAACTTTAGCAATACTAAACAACTTAATGACTTATCGCAGAGTGCTTTATAGTTAAGAACATAAAGAACATTAGAATAAGTTATCAATTTATTATAGTTACTATATAACACAAGGTGACGCTTTATTGCCTCAACTGTTGACTTGAGAAAATCGTCTCCAGTAAGAATAGGTATGACTGCGATATGTACATAAACCATAAAACCTTCAGATAAAACAGAATAAGTAATTAATGCCTGTCTGAATATGTTGATGTGTTTGATGTCGTTGATTTGTTTGTCATGACAGTTTTCAAAATTCGAGAAAGTTATGATCTTAACTGTACAGACATATTGCCAAACAAGCAGCAATCCCACAGTGAAGTATGCTTGTAGTGATGGAGCGAGAAAACAGAACAGGTATTTTCTAATTGATACTGATAACTCTCAGTCCATGGAGAAAATACAACTGCTAGTTGAGTTTAGAGCAAACCCTGAAACATGGACCTTCCAGCCAAGTTTGTTATCAACATGTACACCTAGATATTCGTACTGTTTGACCTGGGCAATTTCATCACCATGGATAACAACAGGTGAGTGATCAGCAAAAATATGAGCAACAGTTCAGAATACAGTCAAATAATTGTATATGGGTAACATTATTTGTATGCATTAAACATATGAATACAATGTCATACTTATGGAATAATGAAATGTATTTATACAAATATACAATAAAATATTATTATTATAAAGATAAGGGGGAATCAGGGCATGGAAATATTTTAATTAATAATTATATTTGACTATGACTTGCAAAATAATCTTACTATACATTCTATCCTACACATAACGTTATCTTACTAGCCTGATATCTTACTAGCCTGATACGTCATGTACGGCTATTTTACAGAAATTACGACGCACCATTAATGTCCCCACAAACTACTGGTATCAGTGCTTAGGCTGAAGTGCGAGTTATACAACACAGCTGATCAAGTTTTACAACATAGCGCACTATACTGTGCCTACAGAAAACAGGTTTCAGATGAAGAAATTATGAGTATTCACTCCTCTGCCATGTAATTGAAATACATGATTCACAATCTATGATTTAGCTTGCATGAATTACTGGCCTGGCAAAAACTGGCTAGAAATTTGTTTTTACGTTACCCCTGAGGCTACAGCTATAACATATGGCGTGTACGACTTTGGAAAATTAACACAAAACATCTATATCTACACTGAAAATAGCCACGACATTTACCAAACTAATTACATTAATCGTTCTAGGAAACTTGTCTTTGGCATTGAATTAAACAGAGTTATATTCGCGTGATGGTCAGTAGCAGGAGAGGAACAACAGCAAACATCAAAGACAAGGCACGAGCCTCAGACAGGTGAATAAATTCAAATATTTAGGTGTCACCATCAGTGAAGAAGGACGATCAGACGAAGCAGTAAGAGCAAGAGTCAGTGCAGCTTGGGGCAAGTGGAGATACCTATCCGGAGTCATCAGTGACAAGAAAATGCCAAGAAAATTTAAGACCAAGCTCTACATCACTTCTGTATGGAGCAGAATGTTGGACTGTTAGAAAGAAGGAGGAACAGATTCTCGAGAAAACAGAGATGAGGATGTTGAGAAGAATTAAAAGTGTAACATTGAGAGACAAAGTAAAGAGTGTGTCAGAAATGAGCTAGGAGTGAATAGCATACAAGAGAAAGTCAGAGAAATGAGACCTCGCTGGTATTGACACATGCAGAGAATGGAAGAAAATAACGAAATGAGAGCAGCTGTTGATATGATAGTGCCAGGAAAAAGACCAAGAGGGAGACCAAGAGGGAGATGGGTGGATTGCGTCCGAAGGGATATGCAAGAACTGCGGATCACCCCGGAGGATGCCCAGGACAGAACATTCTGGAAATCAAGAATTCGTGCCGCTGGTCCCACCTAGTGGGGAAAGGCGAAGAAGAAGTTTTGCCGCAAGAATCCTGCCCATGTCTGGCAGCTCCGTGCAGCGACTAGGAAACAGCAAGTGCGGAACACATATTTTGCGTTCGTGACCTTTGTAGCCGACTCTTGCACTCGCGATGCGCCGCGAGCCCAGGAGGCAGCAGTCCAGTGTCCGTGGTCATTACTAGTAAAATGTGTTTTGAATGAAGTAATTGGACCTGTGAAGGCCAGTTTTTGTAAAAGACATATACTGCCCCAAATCGAACGTTGAATTTGGCAAAACGCAGACAAATAACAACGATAACTATATGTATACTTAACGCTAACAATTCTGGTGAAGATTCATATAGTTCATATTCTCAACATATAACATAAACCACAAAATACAGTTTAAAATGTAAATAAATGTGCCGTTTAACCACTCGATACGTATTTCATAAACGTGTTAATCAGCCATGGGCATGACCACGAATAAGTATAACTACGTTTTGATCCATTTAATCCGAACTTATTTGTAATGATAAACATGAATTTGTAATGATAACATAACAAGAGAACGGTAAATGTTATGAATACGCAAACATTAAGTTATTTGTATGCAGATTATAATACTATGCAAACGAAATGTTTTATTTGGTAAATGATTACTCCTATATAAAGTTATGCGAAGTGCGTGATGGTACGGAGAGGATAACAACTGTGCTGTTTCTTGCGACCAAAGCGTGAAACTCGTTACCTGCCAAGATGAAAACTAAGCTAAACCGACTGGGGATATGTTGCTAGTAATTGCATGTTATGGTATCGTTTTAACAATAGTTCTATGGCTGTATACCAGTAATACCGCTCGGATGTAATATTTATGTTATACAAAAACTGAAGAAACTTGGATTATATTAACCATCTCGGTTTATATTAAACATCTACGTTTTTGCGTCATTATGATGATGTCGTAACACGTTAGACTTATCGGACACTGGGAAAAGGGCATCTACACACTTTCACGATAGTTATTTCAAATTAAAACTAGGCTAAAATGGGATTGAGACACATTTTGATACTAAATGCAGATCACGTGACTTACAAATATACCTAATTATTTCACTTAACAATAATTTAGTTGACGCTTTCTTTGCATGCCATTGATGAAATAAATGGTTCTGATTAATAATATTGATTTCTAAGTAGACTATTTTAAAATATACTCGTAAAACTACATGTTATGCTTACGTAAGGTAGAAAGTTAATATAGTTGTTGAGATTGGATTTATTTAACTACAAATGAGATATATGCAACCTCTCTAGCCATTCTAGTTGTTATTGCTCTGCGATACTACTTAACAGCTTAATCTGTCGGATAATCGTTATTTATTTTTTCACCGGTCGTTAACCAGAACTGTCAACGGTTGCCTAGTTGTATTTATTTCAATAAATAGGCAACGTCCAATCATTAAAAGTAAATAAATTAATATGTCAATGCCACAGCATGCGGATAATACTATGTATTATACATTCTGAGATAATACTGCTGCACACACACGTGTAACAGTATACATACTCGTCGTGTATTGTGTCTTGGCAGGTTCTAGGAATTGTGTATGCTCAGTATACACATAATCAAAGGTCACCGCTTGTAACCTAATGTTCTCAAGTTGAACACATACGTGGTGAAGTAATGTTAGTGACAATAACTTTTTTCACAGTATTAGTCCATATGGCGCTCTTATGGCTGTGATGGTGGACCAATGAATTGTCTATAGTATAAGGTTTTTGGACGATTTGCCGTCACATGGGGGTCACTGTTTAAATCCAGTTGGGCTGTCATTCCGACAACCTTGTATACATTTTCGTATATGCTAATTAGTGCTGCCATTATCGAAACACATGTTCATTTCTTGAGTGGGCAACAAATGAAACACCACTATATGTCAACACACTGCCCCTCTGACTCGTACTGAGTCTGAGCAGCAGGCAACGCATGTCTTTGTCACCTGAGCAGGTCACTGAATGAATTGATTCTTTCTCTGTCGCTGTCTAACTCACTGATGCCTTGGAACACCTGCACTCTGAAGAAGCACCCCACTGACCAGCACATACCTAATATAAAGAGGATGGTGAGAAGAGGTGGCCACTTCACACAGCAGAGCTGGAAAAACATTCCCACCCACTACCAATCAACAGTGATGTACTTTACGACACTGAGAATGTCACGTAACTCCAAATAAGGTCAATGTTGGTGAGAATATGGCAAATTCATCCCGCAACTCCCTTCCGTCTGGATTCCAGTGTTTGACTTGGAGACAATGTTCATTCGTCTGCTTATCGTTGGACAAATGACACAGCTGCAGCTGGCACCAGTATTCCAACATGGGTTGTGCATTATATCTCCCTCGCTCATCGATGAAAATGGCTGCTTACGGAAGGGGAACAAATCTAACCTTGCCAATCGTCTCGGATTGAAACAATTATTTGCACCCGCTCCAGATATTGTCATAGTGTAAATGCAACACATGCTTTATCACATTGTTTGACCACATGGTGGGGACGCCTCTGACCTCAGTTAAATTACCAAGCACCGTCTATCCCGTCTACCTGCTGGTACCGAGCAGTCTTCGATATGTGTGACCATCTGACAGCTAAGCATCAGGACAGAATGCGACGTGTTCCACAGATTACAACCTGACCACCTACAGTCCACTACACAATCGGAATGCTATTCTAAAGAACAAGCACAACAAGCGGGTGGTATCATGAGTGCTGACCTTGTTCAACTTCGGTATTTATATAATATTGGGCGGTTGAGATGATGGTGCATTTACACACGATGAGGTTCATGTGAGTATGATAGCTCACATGCTAAAGCTGCAGAATTTGGAAAGGACATAATCAGAATCCTCCGTGAAATACTGATGTCTTTATGATGATAGTATACTGAGTCTGGAAAATGCTTTTGCATTGTAGTGTACAGATGGAGCGCTGGAATAGGGTGATTATGGACACCATGGCAATATTGCTGTTATTGCTGTTATTGCTGTTATTGCTGTTATTGTTGTTATTGCTGTTATTGCTGTTATTGCTGTTATTGTTGTTATTGTTGTTATGGTCGTTATGGTCGTTATGGTCGTTATTGTCGTTATTGTTGTTATTGTTATTATTGTTATTATTGTTATTACTGTTATTACTGGTATTACTGGTATTATTGGTATTATTGGTATTATTGGTATTATTGGTATATTTCAAGTCATTGTAATTTTCCACAAAGTTATTATACTTAGTGAAAAAAACAAAGAAATAAAAAAATTATATTATTCTGAAAAGTACAAGAAATATCAAATTTCGTGATGCTACGTATTTATCTTAAGAATCTAGGCTTGTACCAAGTGCCAGGTTGCATGACACGCACCCAAGTTAGGCGGTTAAATTACCCCTATCTCTCTAGGTGTCACCTAGCTGGGTGACAGCTTGTGGCGGGTTGCACACAAGCCACTCAGATGCCGCCCAACTAGGGGATACCGGCACGAGTAACCGATAAGCACATTGCCGCGTTTTGAGGACAAATCTTCCCAGAATTAATTTCACCTCATCATCATGGCGGAAGCAGCGCGATAACAGCGAAATCCTTTCCTTGCTGAGATTTTGGCCTTAATACAGGCATACGGCCAAAGGTAAGAACTGTTACAAGGCCGATTCAAATCAACCTTGTCGAACTGGAACAAAAAATGGATGGAATGCTGTGACGGCAGAAGTCAATACTCTATCGACGAAGTTGCGGAGTGTGGAGGACCTAAAAAAACTGCCAATAAGCTAATTTTTTTGTTTTCTGTTGATAAATATTTGAAAAAAAGTGAATTAAAAATGGCATAACTTCGTTATTTACATAACTATTAAAATATTGTTTGCAGTATTTTGAAATGCATTGAATGGAGTAACAAATTTGAAATATGATTTTTATCATACTAATTAATTCAGTTAATTAGGTAATATTAGCTAAG
>JAODUO010000973.1:52500-57500 GCA_025642075.2 Ridgeia piscesae
ATGCTTAATGATACCACTTTAAATATGGATAATGGTACGGTTACTGAATTTACCTTGCTTGAGTTATCAGCTGATTTTGATAATATTAAACATACTATTCTCGTGGATGGTAGGCCTTTGTTGGACAGTGTATCTGGTGTAGCTTTAAGCTGGTTTACATGTTATCATAGTGGTATACACCAGCTAATTAAGACTGGAGATTGTTTTTCGGCGCCACTTCATATTTCGTGTGGTGTTCTTCTGGGTGCAGTTTTGGTACCGTAATGTTTACACGTTTACACTGTACACAACTTCATTGAGTTCAGTTATTAATAGACATAAGTTGAGCCATCATCTTTAGGAAGATGATACTCAAGTATATATATCGTTATGTACTCCAGATGCTAATAGTTCTTTACAACAACTTGTCTTGATGACATTGTTTACATGATGACTGAGAGTAGATTGATGCTGAATGCTGACAAAACAGAGTTTATATTTATTGGCACACAGAGACACCGTGAAAAAATATGAACGTTTTTCCTATACCATTACTTAATCAACATGTTGTGTTTGCAGTTTCAACTTTGGAATTAAGAAATACCTTTTTATGAGAAATTGTATTTTAGAGAACACATTTCTCTAATTTGTCGAACATGTTATTACCACATTCGTGATTTGCGCGGTATTCGTCGGGTATCGCTCTTTTTTGCAAACCAACTATTGCAACTGCGCTAGTCGATATCACATTAGACTATTGCAATTAGCTTTTTCATAATATTGCTATTAAGGATATCACAAAAGTACAACGTGTTCATAATTGCTTAGCAAGATTTGTGAGGTATCCACGTTGTACACATTCTAAGCCGCTACTAAAGTCTCTGCATTGGATTCCTGCTCGATATCGTATCATCATTAAGATCTGTACCATTACTTCCCAGACATTATTATGTTAGCAGCCATCGTATTTGTATATTTATTTACTTGTCTATTTTACTCAGTACAGCGTTCGTGATATGGAATGGCATAAGCGAAACATATATACATATATATACACATACATACATTAACGTACCCGCTCTTATATGTATTAATAAACACACACACATCCGTTACTGTTATTCAAATAATATGTATACTTTAAATAATAAATATAAACTATTTATGGGTATCTTGGTAATGATCCTATGATATAGTAATCCCATTTTAATTTAAGGAAATAAGTTAATTAAAAGACATTAATTAACAAAGGTAGACTGTATAATATTATATATAATGGTAACTAAATAAACATACTTAAATAGTCGTTTTAAATACATTTGTAAATGTAACGTTATGTATAAAAATCGATGCACGTTGAGTAGCACTGCACAACAGCAACCAACCTGTAATCAGTATTGAATACCGATAAATATGTTTGCTGATTTATGAACAGAAAACTGACAGCGTCCCTGCGGCGATACTTCGTCAGCGATGCTTTACTGCCACTGTTTGCCGTTGTTGTATTACACTATATTCAATTTAAACGCAAACCCAACATAAGCATTCTCTTCCTTAGACACAACGACAGGTTGTCATGCCCCACCATTGTCAAATATTATTCAGAAAATAAAAATGGAACGCCGGTAGCTTAATTGTTGCCTGAAATATGTTTGTTGTCTGAGTAACGTATTCGTTTTACAAACAGATACAGTAAGCACAAATATTATACCAAAATAGAAGGTTCCAAATCTTTACCGTAACTAATATTTGTCAAATTGATGCGTCGGATAGTGTTTGTGTAGACATTGTAACTAAAAGCTCAATAATGTTGTTCAAGGAATTTAATCATTACAATATTCTAGTACATATTAGATATGCTAACATGTCAAAATAATAGTGCGTTTGCCAAGTCAACCAGACGTTTGTACCAATTCGATTTGTGTTTTCAGGAGAGCGATCTACCAAAGGACTTCACGAAAGGTACGTCACTGTAATTATAATTACGACGAAAGTGTACAGTTTCTAAACATCACACTTAGTGCAATATGTATACCACAACATGACATTAACTGCAAAGATAAATTTGATCAGTTTCTGTTTTTACAAAATATTCTTTTTTTACAAGTATAATGTATTATATCTAAATAAACGTAATAACACTGATTAACAAATTATAAAATTATTATCATGCGCCTATTTGCAAAATTAGAGTGATTTGCTACGCAGAATGCATGGAGGTCTTTGACATGTTCGACAAAGATGGCGATGGACATATTTCATACGCAGAGTTGAGTGACGTAATGCGGTTGCTAGGCAACAACCCAACAGATGATGACCTACGGACAATAATGGAAGATTTGGACACAAACCGTAAGTCTGATTACATTGGTAGTTGGCTTGACATGAATACGGATAGTACAAATTTTATAAATGATAGCTCAGGCTTACAAAATGAGCCAATGAGGATTAGATACAGTAGCTAAAATGTAGTATCTGGTCGTGAAGTATGCCCACCTGAACAGTTCCCGTCATATTGCATCACATCCATTCCGCGATCAAATATATCTATTGGTGCTTCTCTTTATATCACATGTAGTACAGCATGTCGCAAGGTTGCCAGATTTGTTGTTGTTGTTGTACGTGTATTGGACGGGACTTCGGTTTGATGGTATGTGTTCAACATGTTTTGAACTGAGATAGAACATCTTGCATGAAACAATCTAAGGAGTTTCTTAATCAGTACCAATGAACATGAGCACATTACAAAATCAACAATCTACATTTATTGTAGGTCCTTTTCCTAATCAACGTTTATTTTCACATCCCCTTCAAGCAATACAAAACGACTTAGATTTGTCATCTGACAGCAAACAAACAAAACACAATTTGTCATCTGACTGCAAACAAACAAAACACAATTTGTCATCTGACAGCAAACAAACAAAACACTATTTGTCATCTGACTGCAAACAAACAAAACACAATTTGTCATCTGACAGCAAACAAACAAAACACTATTTGTCATCTGACTGCAAACAAACAAAACACAATTTGTCATCTGACAGCAAACAAACAAAACACAATTTGTCATCTGACTGCAAACAAACAAAACACAATTTGTCATCTGACAGCAAACAAACAAAACACTATTTGTCATCTGACTGCAAACAAACAAAACACAATTTGTCATCTGACAGCAAACAAACAAAACACTATTTGTCATCTGACAGAAAACAAACAAAACACTACAGCGGCCATATTGTATGTATGTAAGTAATACATACATCCCTTGTAGGGATTTCTTAGGAATTGTAATATGGTGTTCTTTGAACGTCATATAATGCTTCTGTTGAAAACATAATTATTATGCAGTTTGTTCTAATTTGCATAAAGGTTTGGGCTACAGGTCCGGGAATATATGTGAAGTGACGAATTATCGCCATCGCTGCCATACTTTTCACCAGTTGTTTGCCAAAGTCTACTTATTTATGCATGCACATAATTATATGTACAATATTATGATATATATATATATATATATATATATATATATATATATATATATATATATATATATATATATGTATATATAATGTCTGTTTTGATACGACAGAAAATGGACTAATCGAAAGGGACGAGTTGGTACCCATCGTGCGCAAATTCTGGAAGGATCCGTCGGACGAGGAAAAGGAGCTGAAGGAGGCGTTCTTAGTGAGTGCCGGGAGGGGACGGTGTGTGGTCGGGTGGTTAGTTATGTCACAGCGATATTGAAAGTAGAACAATATTTAGCCCTACTATATAAAGGTCATCAATGGAACCAGGGAAAATTGACGGCGAATGCGCCCGTAGTGGCAATGCTTATTTCTTACTTTACACTCTGCAGTGGAAGTTGGGACTAGTCAGTGGATGACATTAATAGCGAGGTGCATGCATTACCGAAATGATTAGAAAAGGAGGTTCGATTCTACCTCCATTTCCCTGTTAGAATATGTATAGCTCGGAAAGCTCATTGTCCCTGTGTACAACACGGTCTGGTCAATATTGGAAACAAATTAGCGAATTATCTCAGATTATCCGAGTGCAAAAAATTGTGGAACTGCTCCTTAATATTTAATTTATATTTACATATGTATATCATTAGTATGAACGTCGTTTTATCTGGGCAATTACATTATCTCATGTGCAATAAACGAAGCAACTCAGTAAGAATATGTTTACAGGGTTGTGTGGATGGGACGTTGGAGCTAAACATTTTCAAACGTTATAACGCTGGTGACTGTGTGTTTTTCTCAAGATTCGCTGGGAAACTCGGTTAATATATGCACAACGAGAAACAATGTTTTACAACATAGACATACGTGTGTATTTGTATTAGTGACTGATGTCGCATGTGTTTAAAGGTGTTTGACCAGAACAAAGATGGCTTCGTCGTCGCTGAGGAGATCAAGTTCGTCATGAAGCAGCTCGGACAACCGATGACGGACGAGGAGGTGGACGAAATCTTAAGACAAGGGGACGTCAACGGCGACGGCAAACTCAACTACAGCGGTGTGTTGTCTTTCCTTTATTTCCTTCTATGGCTTCGCTTATCCAACATTTATTGTTGCATCATACGAACGATTGTTAGATAGACAACGTTTGGCTAACTGGTGAAATATAAATACGGGATTCTAACTGATACACATTTTCAAGAAATAATTATTACGCATGTGTTGCAGTCCAAAGGCAATACCATTTCGGAATAGATAAACAACTAACTAGTGAATTTTAAATATGGGTGTCTGATTGATGCAACTTTGGAAACAAACTAAAGTATATTACCCAAGAATTTGCTGCCACATAAAAACTTCCGTTATATTGTCATAGGCTCCGAAAGAGCGATCTCGGAGATTGAGCCCTCAATATGTTTGGAGAAACCAGCTGGAAATAGAATTGGCAACAACTTTAAGGAAGGGTTTGGCGTTTGCTTGTGCACATTTTTGACAAAGGAGACGTGCATACAATTACGATTAATCATGATTTATAGGTTTGTTAGTTTG
>JAODUO010000973.1:60000-77500 GCA_025642075.2 Ridgeia piscesae
CAAAACATGTATATTATATCCATCATAACACTTATTATAAAGGCGTGAATGAATCCAAACAAGTGG
This sequence comes from Ridgeia piscesae, assembly GCA_025642075.2. NCBI lineage: Eukaryota > Metazoa > Annelida > Polychaeta > Sabellida > Siboglinidae > Ridgeia > Ridgeia piscesae. The sequence continues at coordinate 60,067 of JAODUO010000973.1, forward strand.
TGCTATCTGACAGCAGTGAGCAGGAGTTACATATTCCGGGTAAATTATCACATATATTGTGTATATGTACTGATTTAAAGGGAACCAAAAGTCAACGGTTTGGTGATATGTGCTTAATAGAATTAATAAAGTGTAACAGCTTCCAACAACACTCATATTTTTAACGTCAGCGGTTTACCAGAAACAAATTACAACACAGAGCCATCAGAAGTCTATGGACTACTCCATTTTAGAAACATAATGACGAAACGGAGTCGACTTGTTTGGCTTGAACTGTGTATACTAGCTTTTACTTTCTGACTTAATAATGTAATTGTAGCAGGAAGTTAAGTATTAATTGTGATCAATATAATTTAGTAACATGTAAATGATGTCATACGATCAATACATACATTAATGCTTCTATGTATTTAGCAAATGATTGTCATATAGGATAAATGTAAGTGAGCTACTGGCCCGATCATTTATGAAAGGTTGTAACCATTTCCATGTCCGTAGATATGCCAAAATGTGTTTTGATAACAAAGGTACTATCAAACTGAAATAATATTACCTATTTATACAAAGCAACACCGTAGTTTCGAACTGTCAAACATTACGCGAATAATGCGCATCTCTACCACTGTCTACACCCCCTATCAATCTAGTAGTAACATACCTATGTACGTCAAGCTATATTCCGTCTAGATTTCCAATATATTTCTAACTTTGTCTCCTAATTAACAATAAATCCCAAACCCTTGCTCGTGATCAAAAACGCCAATAACGACTAAAGCGTTGCTATCAGGAAGCTGTATTTTTCGAAGATACATGCCGATACAATAACAATTAGTGTAGGTATGTTGGAAAGTATTCATATATCGCGGGAGTTTAATTAATGGACATTGATTGTTGGTTAGAAACTGTAACAAAATATGGCGGAATCCATGTTCCGACGTATCAACGGAAACGTTAAATTAAATGCTGCCAACTTCTGGATAAATTACTTAACTAGCATTACTAATATTCCGGCAGACGACATGCTTGTCACAAACACTTAATAATGCAATAATATCATGGAGCTGGGTATTACTTTTGATTAATATAATTTACTAACATGTAAATGATGTCATGTGATCAATTTATACATTAATGCTTTTATGTATTGACCAAATGATTGTCATATAGGATAAATGCAAGTGAGCTACTGGCCCGATCATATGTGAAAAGTTGTACCGATTTCCATGCCCGTAGATGTGCCAAAATGTGTTTTGGTGAAAAGTACAATCAAACTGAAACAATAATATGTGTCATATTATGACACATTTATATAAAGCAATACCGTAGTTCCAATCCGTCAAACATAACGTGAATAATGTGAATCTGAACCAATATCTACCCCCCATCAGTCCAGTTGCAACATACATAAGTACATCAACCTATTGTCAGTCTAGTTGGTGTAGATATGTCTAGCTTTGTCCGCTAATTAACAATCAATCCAAAATCCATGCGCGTGATTAAAAAGGCCTATTACGACTAAAACGTTCCAATCAGGAAGAAATATTTTTCTAAGACGATTTGCCGGAACAGTAATAATTAGTGTAGGTATGTTAGAAAGTATTCATATGTTGCGGGAGCTTAATAAAAGGACATTGATTGTTTATTTGAAATTGTAACAAAATATGGCGGAATCCATTTCCCACCGTATCCACGGAAACGATAATTGCCGCCACATTCTGGATAAATTACGTAACTAGCCGTAAATGTATTCCGGTAGACGGCTTGCTTTTCACAATCACTTAATAATGCAATATTAGCATGGAGTTGAGTATTAATTTTGATTAGTATTAATTGATTAGTATAATTTAGTAACATGTCAATAATATCATACGATCAATTTATACGTTAAAGGTTGATGTATTAAGCATATGATTGCCAAATATGATAAATGTAAGTGAGCTACTGGCCAGTTCATATGTGAAACGTTATAACCACTTCAATGTCCGTAGATATGCGTGCCAAAATGTGTTTTGATGAAAAGTACCATCAAACTGAAACAATATTACATATTTATATAAAGCAATACCGTAATTCCGAACTCTCAAACATTACGTGAATAATGCGCATCTCTACTAATATCTACCCCCATCAGTCTAATTGCAACAGACACAGGTACGTCAAACTATATTCCGTGAAGTTGGTCTAGATATGTCAAACATTTTAAGCTTATTAACATAATCCTTGGGCGTGATCAAAAACGCCTTTCACCACTAAAACGTTCCAATCAGGAAGATATATTTTTCTAAGCCGAATTGCCGGAACAATAATAATTACTGTAGGTATGTTAGAAAGTATTCATATGACGCGGGAGATTAATAAATGTACATTGACTGTTTATTAGAAACTGTAATAAAATATGGCAGAATCTATTTTCCGACATGTCCAAGGAAACTTTAAATTCCGCCACCTTCTGAATAAATTACGTAACTAGCCGTAAATGTATACCGGTAGGCGGCATGCTTGTTACAATCACTTATTAATGCAATAATAGCCTGAAGTTGAGTATTAATTTTGATTACTATAATTTGGTAACATGTAAGTGATGTCATAAGATCAATTTAGATATTAAAGCTTTTATGTATTGACCAAATGATTGCCGTGTAGGATAAATGTAAGTGAACTACTGGCCCGATCAACTATGACAAGTTATAGCCTTTTCCATGTTCGTAGATGTGCCAAAATGTTTTTGTGATAAAAAGTTATATCAAACTGAAATAATATTACCTATCTATAATAGCAATAACGTATTTCCGAACTGTCAAACAATACGCGAATAAAGCGCATCTCTACCACTGTATACACCCTCTGTCAATCTATTTGCAACATACCTATGTACATCAAGCTATATCCCGTCTAGTTGACAAATATATTTCTAACTTTGTCACTTAACTAACATTAAATCCACAACCCTTGCGCGTGATCAAAAACGCCAATAACGACTAAAACGTTGATATCAGGAAGATATATTTTTCGAAGCCGATATGCCGAGAAATAACAATTAGTGTAGGTATGTTAGAAAGTATTCCTATTTCCCGGGAGCTTAATTAATGGACATTGATTGTTAATTAGAAACTGTAACACAATATGGCGGATTCCATTTTCCGACGCATCCACGGAAACTGTAAATGCCGCCACCTTCTGGATAAATTACGCAACTAGCAGTAAATGTATTCCGGTAGACGGCTTGCTTATCACAACAACTTAATAATGCAATTATAGCATGCAGTTGAGTATTAATCTTGAGTAATATAATAATAAATAATATAATGTAAATGATGTCATACTATCAATTTAGACATTAATGCTTTTATGTATTATGCAAATGATTGCCATATAAGAAAAATGTAAGTGAGCTACTCGCCGATTATATGTGAAAAGGTGTAACGATGTCCATGTCCGTAGATGTGCCAAAAAGTGTTGTTGATAAAAAAAACTATTAAAAACTGAAATAATATTACCTATTTATGTAAAGCATTACCGTAGTTTCAAAATATGAAACATTACGCGAATAATGCACATATTCTACCACTGTCTGTCTACACCCCCCTATCAAGTTATATCCCGTCTAGTTGTCCAAGATATTTCTAACTTTGTTACCTAATTAACAATAAATCCACAACCCTTGCGCGTGATAAAAAACCCGCCAATAACGACACTCATTTAATAATGCCATAATAGCATGGAGTTGAGTATTAATTTTATTAATATAGTTTAGTAATATTGAAATGATGTCATGTGATAAATTTAGACGTTAATGCTTTTTATATATTGAGCAAATGATTGTCTTATAGGATAAATGTAAATGAGCTACTGGCCCGATATTATGTGAACATATATTACCACTTCCATGTCCGTAGATATGCCAAAATGTGTTTTGATGAAAAGTACTCTCAAACTGAAACAATATTACATATTTACATTAAGCAATACCGTAGTTCCGAATCGTCAAACATTACGAGAATAATGCGCTTTCTCTACAAATATCTACCCCCTCCTATCAGTCTAATTGCAACAGACATAGTTACTTCAAGCTATATCTCGTCTAGTTGTCCAAGATGTTTCTAACTTTGTCCCCTAATGAACAATAAAACCACAATCCTTGCGCGTGATCAAAAACGCCAATAATGACTAAACCGTTGCTATCAGGAAGCTATATTTTTTTAATCCGACATGCCGATACAATAACAATTACTGTATGTTAGAAAGTATTCGTATGTCGCGGAAGCTTAATAAATGGACTTTGATTGTTTGTTATAAAATGTAACAAAATATGGCGGACTCCACTTTCCGATGTTTCTTTCCCCCCCCTGGAAAAACGTTTTAAATTTGGGGGCCGCCACCTTTTCTTTTTTTTTTGGAAAAAAATTTTAAAAGTTATTTTAACCCATGCATTGTATTCCGGGTAGACGGGCAATTGGCCCCCCTTTTCAAACCAAATTCAAAAAATTAAAAAAATTTCAAAAAAAATTTTTTAAGTAAAATTGGAAAAAATTTTAGTTTAGTACATGCGTATGTACATCAAGCTATATCCCGTCTAGTTGTCCAAGATATTTCTAACTTTGTTACCTAATTAACAATAAATCCACAACCCTTGCGCGTGATCAAAAACGTCCATAACGACTGAAACGTTGCTAATAGGAATCTTTTTTGTTTTGAAGTCGACATGCCGATTCAATCACAACTACCGTAGGTATGTTAGAACGTATTCATATGCAGTGGGAGTTTGATTAATGGACATTGACTGTTTATTAGAAACTGTAACAAAATATGGCGGACTCCATTTTCCGACCACCTTCTGGATAAATTACGTAACTAGCCTTAAATATATTCCGGTAGACGACATGCTTGTTGCAATAATAGCATGGAGTTGAGTATTAATGTTGATTAATATAGCTTAGTAGATTTAAATGGTGTCATGATGAGCAAATGATTGTCATATAGGATGTTATGTAAGAGAGCTACTGGCCCGATCATATGTGTCCAGATATTACCACTTCCGTTTCCGTAGTTATGCCAAAATGTGTTTTGATGAAAAGTACTATCAAACTGAAACAATATTACATATTTACATAAAGCAATAACGTAGTTCTAAACCATCAAACATTACGTGAATAATGCGCATCTCTACTAATATATACCCCCCACCGCCATCAATCTAGTTGCAACAGACATAGGTACTACAAGCTACATTCCGTATAGTTGGTCTAGATATGTCTAACTTAGTCAGCTAATTAACAATAAATCCACAATCCTTGCGCGTTATCAAAAACGCCTATGACGACTAAAACGTTCCAGTCAGGAAGATATATTTTTGTAAGCCGACTTGCCGGAACAATAATAATTAGTGTAGGTATATTAGAAAGTATTCATATGTTGCGGGAGCTTAATAAATGGACATTGATTGTTTATTAGAAACTGTAAAAAAAATATGGCGTAATCTATTTTCCGACGTATCCACGGAAACGTTAAATGCCGCCACCTTCTGGATAAATTACATAACTAGTCGTACATGTATTCAGGTAGACGCCATGCTTGTCTCAGTCACAATGCAATATGCTAAAACAGGTTATTTCTTATGGTAGCTTGCTGAAAGTTTCAGACAATCTTAATTATATTTCAAAAGAAATGTGCATTATTTTTTACCCCCTTTTTACCGTTATCGAGGCTGCTATTTTGAATGTCAATGGCATCAGCTGAACTCCTAGATCTGCATTGTGCACATTCCTAATCCACTTTAACTGTGTATGTAAATAGGTGACATACACCTGCATGTCATAACAGAGAGATTATTATTATTATGTTCAGAATAGTTTTTTTCCTGATTTTGTAAAATATTTGTTTCAAAACATTGAATAATATTTGAACATTTTGTCATGTAGAATTGTTGTCTTATACTATTTTGTCAATGTTTCCCTTCCTACATGGGAAGCATTATTATGGAGAAGTGCTGAACATTTCAATGCATTTGGTTGAGAAATAGCCGAGATATACGCAATAAGATAAGTCAGTTCGGTGAAATAACTGTATTGTAGAAATACGACGTCAACGTTTGTGAACATTTCAACAATGAATTGTATGCAACTAATGTACATAGAGACATGAAATTAAATAAATATGTCCTACAAATGATGTTCTTTCAGATGGTATGAAGTATAACATAATAGACTGAAAGGTAACAAAAATATCAAACATATTTTGTGAAGCATAAATAAGTGTAATATTTGGTAAACATTACTATTGTCATGCTATTCGTGAAAATGTAAGTTATTCAAACCACTTTCAAAATTACACAACTACCAGTGTTCTACTCATTTCAACATTTCTACCACCATCGGCGGCGTTTTTCAAGAACTGAATGGTCACTGTTCGCCACGCCATCTAGCGAGTAGTGACCATTCAGTTCCTAAAGAAGGCCGCCGATGGTGGTTGAAACGTTGAAGTGAGTAGAACATTGCTTGTTGTGTAATTGTGAATTTTTTTGAATGTCATGCTATTAACAAAACTCCCCTGCAGCATAGTTTGTTGAAGTTGCTGCTGCTGCTGCCCGTGTGCGGGCAACCAAGCGAGCTTGCCTGGCCTCCTTTGAGGCTGTCACTGTCTGACGCTTCGACTGCTGCAGGCGCTGTCGGTCGGCTTTCTCTGCAGATGCTAACAAGTGGGCACCTGATGGCACCTGCATCACTTCACACAGGCTCTTCATCGTCACCTTGATGCCAGCGTTGAACTGTGACACAGCACTGCAGGTGGCGGAGACAACGCGCTCAAGGCCAACGAACTTCGTCTTGGGGTATTTGATCCACACAACAGAATGGAGGCTTTCGTTCGCATTCTGCGTTTTGCCCAGTAAGCACCGCTTGAGGAGGTCGACGTGGGCCAGTCGGGTGTACACCTCCTTCACATACTCCGCTACATCGGGCGCAAGTGGCATGCCCACATTCGTCCGGTGTGTACCTGGTTCCTGTCCGGTGGCGAGTACTTTCTGATGAAAATCTAGCTGCGAGCTCCCACCGGGCACCGGTCGTGCTGGTTTTTTCATCCGTAGACGGGCAGTGGTCGAACGATGCCAAAATCGCATTCTGCATGCCGTAGATATCAGTGTCTCTGTGTTTTTCCCGGTCAGCTGTCCAAACCCATATCTGAAGTTACGGTCGGTGGAGCGGTCCACAGCAGCTCCGCAGCCTTCACCTCCACGCCACCCAACGCCCCTCGTAGTTCTGTTTGCACTCGGGCTCGTGCGTCACATACCATTCCTTGAGGCTGCAGTGTGCCTGCCGCCGTGTCGGGTGCTAGCATAAGCACACCGCTGGCAGTACAAGGACATCACGCGGAGGTCGATCACCATGCCACTGATCATCTCACCGACACAGCCAATCCCATACTGCGACTTGTGACCACGAGTCATTCATGACCCTCAATAGCTGACGGTCAAGTCGATGGTGTCGTCATGTCCGATTGACGAGTCAGTGTCCCGGTAGACATGACGGACAACGGTGGCAGCATCATCTAGCATCCGCATCACAACAACCTTGTTTGCTTCACAGATGGCGCGTGTGTGTTTCGTGTACGAGGTGTGTGTGCCTTCATGTCGTGGAAATGACACTACTTCACCACCCCGGCATGGCCAACCCCCATGTCCATAGAAACAGCCACTGCCTGGCGCACGACGACGAAGGGCACGTTCCCTGAAGATGAACCATCGATGTGATCGGACGTCAGGATGGTGTTGACCACTGTTTCACACTATGTGCACACAGTCTCCATTACAGCGACGAGGCGAAGTCGGTGATCAGGGACATGGATCACCAAAGACGCTGCACCACACTCCAGACTTCTCAGGCCCTTGACTAGTGTTCACAGCACGCTGTACCAAGTTATGACAGTCGTGATGTCACCTGCTGGCTCGGGCGCATCGCCACGGTCACTGCCATCATCCCTGAAAGTTGTCTTGTAGGAGAACTTCCTCTCTGTTGCCGAAATTGATAGCTGGGGTTCGGTAACCTGTGAAAAAATTTCTATATTATAAAAAACAATTGTCAATAAATATAAAATGTTATATATATATAATTATATATATATATATATATATATATATATATATATATATATATATATATATATATATATATATTAGTTCCACTAAACAATATAATTATTTGAAAAAATCATTATATTTGCAGATTCCTCAAATCATGTGATTTCCAAAATATTCCTGAATTTATAACAGCCTACATAATTGGAAATTGGTGTGAAATAAAACTAATACCACGACCAGGCTGTAGCATAAATTATGTCCAGGTCCATTGCCATGGCATTGACACTTGAAATTACTGTATTTTTATTACACGGTACATAAGCAGCCAAACAGGCGTGCTCGTTGCCTCCAATTATAATCAAAATAAACGTGCACACGACTTAGTAGTATTTTATCAGCTAAATGTAAAAAGAAGAATACCTGCGAAGTGACGGCTGTCAATGTCATTCGCGTCGCTGTCAGAGCCGAATGTCGATTGCAAACAAAGGCTGTCGTGTTCGAGCACTTCATGGTGTCGGTGAATTTGTTGGATTTTTCAACTTTAATACCGCTTGCTGAGTAAATCACTGATATGGAAATTTGTATTACAGAAGCAAATGGTTAGCTGGTGTAAACTCGTTTAGGTACATAACACCAAACCGTTGACGGTACCCATTTATGTAAATGGAAATGACGTTGGATGACAATTACGTCATACACCTTCATAACAAAGACACAAACTATATATATATATATATATATATATATATATATATATATATATATATATATATATATATATATATATAGTATGTATATGTATGCATATATATATATATATATATATATATATATATATATATATATATATATATAATTAGTGTATGTGTATGTGTATATACGATCATGTACATTTACTAGTTGAAGTAAAAAGATACAGTGTATGTTAAGTAGTTAAATAAATATCAGTCTTGTTAACGAATGCATTCGAATGTGAATGCGAATGCGAATTCGTAACTTTATTCGTATGCGATGTTTCTATGATCACATTCAAATGCGAATGGTGAGCGGCAACATTTGAATGCCCTTTCAAAGAGTATGACGGTTACATCCATATGCGAATCTGTTTGTGTTATGTGTATAATTTAGTCTTTGTCTACATAATAACATTTTGCATATGTTAGCGTTAAATGAACACAAATGCGCATCATTAACTAGACAAGACACTTAAGAAATAGTCCATTTAAGTCTCACAAGCAATAATTAATAAGAATTCCACTGGAGTAATCGTTACACACAGACAGTTACACACGTATTTTGCGGTATTGCAATGAGACGTAACTTGAACAGAATACATATGCTCGCCGAGAGACTTAGTTCATATAGGTTTATTCTGCACATAACAACGGAGCAAGTAAGATATATGTCAATCATCTAGAGTCACATCCTAGACCCATTCGCCGATACAGGTGAATCAGTTAGATGCAAATTGTACTGTATGACAAACGTTCGTCAAGAAAGAGACCGTAATCGGAAGAACGATGTGTACAACCAGACTTCTGTACTCCTGAGCAGCCACTGCATGTGGTAAAAGCGTTTAGGGATTGACTGCAATTGTGCTGACACCGGACATTCCAGTTTTCGTCTGAAAAATACAATCTGTATTATAATGATGTTTATACAAATGTTATACGTATGCATGGTCCTAACTGCCATTAGGTGTAGCAGACAAATGTGAACTTCAAATTACATCGTACTGGATGGGTGTAGTACATTTCCATATGCACGTATTTTGCCGCCCATCCTGTGGCACCAATACTATTATACTAGTTAATATATTTGACAACACCTGACATCATGACAATATGTGAACGCATAATATACTGTTGCAGCACATTTCAAACGGATAACCCGTCCCTTTAGTAGGATTACTTTGCTGAGAAACATACAGTCGCATCTATTCGCAAACAATTGCACATATTCGCCCAATCACATACAATTGTACATATTATTAATTAGGTTACATTGTACATTGCCACGTGACTCTGTCTATGATTGGTCATTCAAAGTCACCCGCAATAAATAGTCGACGGAGATGAATATCATATCTGCCCGTATACACCTCACTATCTACGCGTGGGTGCCTTTCAGGTCGTGTTGCTGTCGACCATCACAGTAGACGATGCCCGTCTTCGGGACCGAAGGAGCCCCAATATCGCATCGCGGTCTAAACAGAGAAGACCGAAGGCTTTTTAAACGGGCAGGAACATTGTATTTGACACGATTCAGCGCTTATTTTTACAAGTGTTCAGCATTCAACCAGTTATATATTAACTGGCATGTTTTGTAGTATGGAAACCAATTTAAATACCATTATTGTCACTTAACTAGGAAATTATATTTTGGTGTGGTACTTGGAGACGAAACAGATCATCACTGAGATCATCACATAGAGATATATCTTAGACTCCCACTAAGACACCTGATGTCATAGTCACGTGTACACGTGGCTCGGTTCCAATGACACGGACGCACCTCCTGTAAGTTTGTCACACCTATACTTTTTCGATGAGGCAGCCTGGCACGAAAGAGTCATGTCTACCTGAGGCGGACTGTGAGATACACCAGAGCAGCTGAAGTCAGCGTCTAAATGAACGACGACGACGAAGAAGAACGACTTCTCGTGTGTGCTTGTTATGTTAATTGCTTAGCACTTATTATCATCAGACACTGCAATTGTAATTGCAATATTAGCGTTTTACGTGAGACTAAAAGGTAAGTATAGCGCATTACCAGTATTCAAAGTACAGGATTACCCAAACACTTTGTGCTTTTCGTCGAGGCAGACCTGTTCAATTGAACACCATCTCGACTTCTCTGGGAAACACCTAGCTACACTAAAATTAATATGCTACGAATATAGCCAGATAAGCATTCATACAACCGGTGGAAATCAAGCAATGTAGATTGAATGAACTTGCTCGACAGTCCGGAGCTCTAGCCGCTGCCCCTCTGCGCCAATACTGGATACTAGGAGTATTTATTGACAGCAGTATATATGCATTCGCTTATCCGCGTGAAATATTAGTGACTATGTTTGTCACCCGTTTGTTCTAAGATACCTATGTTAATTGAGAATACCCGTTTTGTTTATGTTAGTAGCTTAAATATCTTTGAACAAATCGACATGTCTGTAATGTTATCATACGCATGATAGTAAGATATGTACATATATGTATATATTACTATCTCTTACAATTAATGATTCTTAGTGTATTTTATATTATATTATATATATATATATATATATATATATATATATATATATATTGTACTAAGAAATATTAATTGATTGTTTCGGATATATCTAACCACATACCTTAGTAATGCATATGAATCCCCTGTATACCATTACAAAAATTAATGTATTTACTTCTGGCATGTGCGCATCCTTGTGTGTAGATAGAATTATTTACAAGGACGAATCTGCCTTACCTGGTGGGGCAGCACGTTGACATAGTAATACCACAAACCGCATTGCTAGAAACATCGGAGCGAAAATACTAACCTAACGTACTAGCGAGGTTTGTTATCGGCTGTACTGGACGTTTGAGTATCAATACGAAAATGCAGACGGTGATGGCCACCTTTGCTGGCTGAAAGACACCGACGTCTGACGTGGCTGACATCAGAAATGACCTCAGCCACGCCATACTCTTCTCGTGGCCGTACGACAAACCATACATGATGGTCACGTATGACGAAACAGTGCATTTAACGAAAACTAACGCCCAGGCGATGTATATGCACCACCACGGTAAGCGAAACCCCGGCGATGCCTTATTCAGTTGTTCGCTACTAGTTGATACACTGAATTCAGAAGTATTATTGAGTTGTTCGTCACTTTGTGAAGCACTGGAGTGTGAGGTTTTATTGACTTGTTCGTCACTATTCGACGCATTGGATGCAGGTTCAGTATCAATATTTTGTGATGAAGATTCCATCAATTCACTGGAACCGCTGCTTTCTTCTGAATAGTTCGTCTCAGAATCGTCATCATTACCACCGAGTAGGTAACTCGGCTGATTTTTGGGTGCAGCATATTTGAAAATGAATATGATCAACATATTAATTGGAATGTTCATACAAGCGCTCTGTGCGCCAATAATAAAATTGTCTAGTTCAACTTGGTACGACCTCAATGTCTCGAGCATAGGGCTTTTTGACTTCGTCTCGTAAAACATTAAGTTGATGAGCATCGCAGACATGCCGATAGCGAAACAACAGGACACTCGCTGTACTCTTGTGAACGCGCTGTTTGGACTGCAAGTAAATATGCTTGCCCAAGGATGTTCCTCACGCAGCCCCTGCAATACCTTCACGCGAAAGGAGTATCGGAATTTCTGTTCCTGCGTCAACGTTAGTTTATACTCGACACTGGATCCTTCCTCATCTGGTCCCAGTCGCTTATCGCATACAAAATTCCAGTTCTCGTCAGTTTGCTTGTCGAATACGGTGATCTGGTCAAGAAACCTAACGAAAGAAATTATATCTTGCTGTAATCGATATGTGACTGTATGTGTACGTTTTATATCTGCGTGATTATACGTGTGTACGTACGTATGTATGTATGTATATATGTACGTACGTACGTATGTATGTATGTATGTATGTATGTATGTATGTATGTATGTATACATGTATGTATGTATGTATGTATGTATGTATGTATGTATGTATGTATGTATGTATGTATGTATGTATGTATGTATGTATGTATGTATGTATGTATGTATGTATGTATGTATGTATGTATGTATGTATGTATGCATGACTCTTCAGTATGTATGTGTCGTGAACCTTTTACGTGTGTGTATGTATGTGACCATAAGGGTATATATGTACATGCCATGCTGAGAAACCAACAGTGAGTCAATACTTTCATTATCGTATGCCTCTAGCCAAGTTACACAGCCGTGACTGTGAAAAAAGGCATTCACCCGCGCTAATGTGTTGTAATTTGTACTACAATATTTCCGCGTGTCCCATAAATTGATCGCGTATTCATAAATAGGATATAACAAAATGTTAATGTATTGCAGCCACAGCTTTTTTTAAACGCCTATAATTTAAAAAGCATAATATATCATACATAAAATAATACGCCGCTGATGGAACTCTATACATTTAGTTGTTTGAAATATGTGTATGTGCTGATGGCGAATTTGAAAAACGGATTTCAAAGAACTATTCTTTTCGGTCCGTTAGATCACAGCACAGTTTGAGTCTGATACATGTACATTGGGTCGAAATGCTGGTGTCTGTGCGAAGATTTTCAAACGCCTATCATTCAAAACGTTTGTATATTTTGTCGACATCCAAAGACGTTGTCATAGGTGGCATAATTATATTTATAATGAGGTAGAGAAACATGAAGTACCGCGGGTAGAACTTCACGTATTTGATTTGGGTCGACATATTGAGCCTCACCATGTTCCCCTACACTCCGGATGAATTATGAAAGACGTCTAATTATAACTCTATTTGAGTGGACCCGCTAGATCATAAACACGTTTTGTTCCCGATACGTGCAAAACTGATGGAGATGCGTGGCCGTAGACAATAAGTAACGCACTGTTTTATAATATACATGTATGTATACTTTTTTCTCTCAGATACGTACCAATAATGACGCGTGCTGGTGTATTCGATCGACAATACAATGCTCGTTAACTCGCCAAGACTTGAAGTCTCAGCCAATAGCAACCAGTCTTCCGCACCAGCTTTAAACAGACGCACCTGGTTATCTTCTAATACATGCTTGGCACTTTCACCTTGATCGCCAAACAGTGTTATGGAAACTGTGGCTTTTTCGCCACCTTTTGAATTCATTCCCGTCAGTACAGATATCACATATATGTAAGTGGCATCTTGTGCGGTGTCAGATAGAAATGTTAGGTGGCGCCGCTGTAACGATATATAACATGGCGACATGCATTGCGGACGCCTGTTAACAATATGCGACAGAAAGCAAAATCTATTCGCGTTTCATGACACTTATGAATGCTTATTAAACTGTAATCATAATTGCGTGCGTATGTATTTGTGTGCGTATGTCTGTACATAATGTGTGTATATATGCATGTATGTACGTACGTATGTATGTATGTATGTATGTATGCATGCATGCATGCATGTATGTATGTATGTATGTATGTATGTATGTATGTATGTATGTATGTATGTATGTATGTATGTATGTATGTATGTATGTATGTATGTATGTATGTATGTATGTATGTATGTATGTATGTATGTATGTATGTATGTATGTATGTACGTATGCATGTGTATGTGTATGTGTATGTGTATGTGTTTTGTATGTGTGTCGTGTGCGTGTGCGTGTGCGTGTGCGTGTGCGTGTGCGTGTGCGTGTGCGTGTGCATGTGCATGTGCATGTGCATGTGCATGTGCATGTGCATGTGCATGTGCATGTGCATGTGCATGTGCATGTGCATGTGCATGTGCATGTGCATGTGCATGTGCATGATGTATGCATGCATGCATGATGTATGCATGATGCATGTATGTATGTATGTATGTATGTATGTATGTATGTATGTATGTATGTATGTATGTATGTATGTATGTATGTATGCATGTATGCATGTATGTATGTATGCATGTATGTATGTCATGTATATGTATATGTATATGTATATGTGTTTATGAATGTATGAATGTATGAATGTATGAATGTATGAATGTATGTATGTATGTATGTATGTATGTATGTATGTATGTATGTATGTATGTATGTATGTATGTATGTATGTATGCATGCATGCATGCATGCATGTATGTATGTATGTATGTATGTATGTATGTATGTCTGTATGTATGTATGTATGTATGTATGTATGTATGCATGCATGCATGCATGTGATGTATGTATGTATGTATGTATGTATGTATGTATGTATGTATGTATGTATGCATGTATGTATGTACGTATGTACGCATATACGTATGTGTGTATGTATGTATGCATGCATGCATGTATGTATGTATGTATATGCATTCGTACATCTATGCATACCTAAGAAATAAAATGCATAACTGTATTCGAATGCAAATGTCTATGATCACATTCGATTGCAAATGTTTGATGGTCGCATTCGAATGTTTGATTGTTGCGTCCAAACGCGCAGGTTTGTTTTATGCGTATTGTTGAGCTGAGGGCCTATATAGCTTTAACTATGTCGTACTCATTTAAAATTTGACGCTATTATAATTGGAAATCAATTTTCATTTTATATTTATATATATATATATATATATTATATATATATATATATATATATATATATATATATATATATATATATAAAAACTCGAAATTTACATTTTATGTACGAATATATTATTATTACACTGTAACACAAATGTTACCAACTGCTTTTCAAATACCAATGTGTTACACGTTGTCACTATTTTCACGAACACATGTTATCGTATGTATTACAGTAAAGCAACTATATTTACTTGTGCAATATATTTTGTCAGATAACCCTCCCTTTTGTGGCTCGACTAACGCTATCCCAACTTTTAATTATAACTAAGAGTCCAGATAAATGAATACCTTTTTAAAATTGAAACAATGACAGCAAATATTTTGTTAATGTGTTGTTAAACAACGTACAGTTTAAGAGTGGCTGTTGGTGCGGATTAGCAAGTTGGATGAATTGCTTCCATATACTGCTGGGCTGGATATTCACAGCACTCTGTGGATGGGAATGCTGGCTGCGAAATGTTTCAAAGCACCATTGGACCCTCCCGCTAAATAGCATTAAAGCATTCCTGCCGATGCCTTGTATAATTGTTTGTGCTGATCCAATGAAAAAGACTGCCTAGAAGACTACAATATAGTTCCCGGTTAAACAATTCATGCATAGATGAATATGAAGCCAGTGAGGAATTTCCTTTTGTGAAAAGAAATGCTGGCTGAGATAATAGCTATTGATTAGGTCAAGGAACCATTGCATACTTTTAGCCAGGCAGTTACATGTCTTAAAACAAATTATGTTTGCAATATGCCAATATTTGATATGCATTCTGTTCCTAAACTGTTATAATTTACGTGGATACGGGGCAAGTTGTACCAGTCTACTGGGTAAATTGTAACAAAATGTTGTAACATTGGTGCAAATTGTAATACTATAGAAAACTACACAATTGATGCAATGTATCTCTGTATATAGTTTAGGCTATGTAAGTAGCTTGTTATTTGACATAAATGATATAAATCATAATTAAATCACTTTATTTAGTAGATTATGTATAAAGGTTCTCCTTTTAAATACCGCGCTTAACAAAACAAACAATACCATAACTATTTCAATTACAATAACCTGTAGACAATAACTGTCAAAATGTCTTAATAATGTATAACAATGGTAGCTTCATTTATTTACAAAATGACTTCGTCACATATTTTGAAAGTGTATTCTCTGCCAGTCAAAATAAGGTTAGGTGTATAGCTGTCATACGCTATACTAAGGGTGAAATAACGGATGAATATTCGACTCATAAAGTTACTGTGATTCTACATCTTCATTTCTACGAGGCATATACAAGTTAGTTTATACTCCACAGTGATATATG
Organism: Ridgeia piscesae; assembly: GCA_025642075.2. NCBI lineage: Eukaryota > Metazoa > Annelida > Polychaeta > Sabellida > Siboglinidae > Ridgeia > Ridgeia piscesae. The sequence continues at coordinate 76,781 of JAODUO010000973.1, forward strand.
ACAGGGAACTTTCACTTTATGGAGTATGTGTAGTGCGATAACCAAACAGTGACACCGTCGTGATAAATGTTTCAAATTACGCTACCATTGCAAACATTATACGATATCAGTATTGGGTATTTGTCAGGGCATTATCGAGGGGTGCATTTGGTTAAAATGAAGGTCCAACAACGTCGCCATCAAACGATAAATGTTGAAACTCCGCTAGCCCTTCACATGTATGTATGTCATGCCCTGCGTATAGAATGGTGTGAATATAAGTATATGAAGGGATGTTTAAAAAGGTTCCCAACAAGTTACTATTTATAGCAGACCAACTAAACATTGAAAAGTCCTATTGAATTTTGTAATTGCAAATGTTTTAATTAGCGACATCAATGCAGGATCAATCTCTTGTAGGATGACGAAAAACATCATGACCGATGCTATCCTCGGTTTTGAATGTATTTTTTTTAATTATTTTATGTTGAAGTCTATTGCAAAGGTCACTCTGGAAAACAGAGAACACGGGGGGGGGCACATAACAGTAACAATTTGTACCGAGATGAATGTTACAACTTGCACAGACACCTACTTGCTCGCAAAAACACGCGATTGCAAAAAAACTCACTTCAAAACCTGCTTAATTGTTTTCGTACGATTTACAACACTCTACTCATGACCACATATATCAACGATAAAGCACAGAAAACATGAATTATTGATACACATACGCAAAAC
>JAODUO010000973.1:87500-97500 GCA_025642075.2 Ridgeia piscesae
GGGGCTAAGATTAAGGCAGTCACATGGGTATGGCAGATGCCGGGAGGATACGTAGTCTGCGGGAGGCTCACATCTGATCAATTTAAACATTTTAACAATCAACAACGTATAAATTATCAAAATAGTTTAATATGTCCATTTAAATACACATTGTTTTCATTCACACATTATCTTGAACATGGAAAACTAGAATGACCTTTGCTCTTGTTAGTCTTGTAAATGCATATTGTGTGTCAACACAGACATTAATGCACATACACTATGTGAATCGGGGGGCATGGCTACGTAGATCAGTTTTAAAAATTACCTTCAAAATGGTGCATTCTGAAGGGTGATTTAACTCATTTCCTGGGAAATAGAGAGGAAACAAATGCACAACAAGTGTAAACATGTTTATTGCAAGAAATACCTATGAGGTGGCCATCCTGGCATATTTTGAGCAAATTGGCTTAGAAAAACACCGAGGTGGTCCACCTCACTCATCATATATCAGGGGAAATACTGCAGCGATGACTTAAAAAAATCAATTTACAGTGTTGAAGAAGGTAGACATACATATTATAAATGCTTGACTATTTTCTGAGGGAATGTGTTGTTGGCATCACAATAACAACCTGACATGTTCATGTTTGACATAAAATGAATATATGTACACCATGTAATAGTTATTACATGGCATCATTATTTACTCCCAACTCTACTACCATAATGCATGTTTTTCCTTTACTGAAATTGAATACATGCTTTGCTTTACAGGTCAACAAAAAACTGAACAATGTTTACTACCACTAGTTCAACAAGTTAATATGTTATACAGGACAGTTGTATTTGTGGACAAGACTATGCAACCATGAGCCGTGCAAGATGCTGCATATTAAATGTCAAGTATTCAAATGTCGACCAAGTGAAGTGATCCCAGTTGTACTGTGTGTTGCATCGTGACAGACTCCGCAGTACTGGTAGTGTATACACTGGCTTCCATGCCGGTCAGATACCCTGACTGACTAGAGACCAATGTACAATGAAGAGTGCTTGACATGCGAATATGGTGACGCCTGACTAGCTTTGTAGTTGGTGATGGAACGGTGGATGCCATGGTCTGCAAACATGACATAAGCCTTTGGTCAACCTCTCTCGACACTGTAAGACAGGTTCGACATTCTTTGGTGAACTACATCAACTTGGATATCGATGACATTGTGTGAGTTCACTCTATTTGATGCTACTGCATACCAGCTTCCTGGCATTTTACTGTACATCCGCATCCTGCCTATACAAGAAACAAAGTGACAATTAACATGGCTCTGACATGTATGATATTGCATATGTGACGACACACTTAGCCAAAGTCAATACCATGGTAATATAATTGTTATAATCATATGTTATAAAATTTGCATGCCCACATGTAATATATACATTACTCAGACCTGTGATATTGAACATTTCTACTAATGTGGGAAACATTCCGCCACACTGAAATTAATATGTGAAAATACTAATTGTACAAAAGAAAAGTATTCACCACTATCTCTAGCCAGTACTCTTCATAGAATTGAGTAAACATATAGCAATTGCACATGTAACTCTCAGCCACATGGCAAGGATCCTGAGTAGTTTAGCCACTTTTTAGGTGTAAAGATACATAGCATTAAATATATAAAAAGAAATTATTTTATATCTACTGATGTTTTTTAAATAAAGTAAAATCTAGTTACTTTATTTAATATATTTTTTATTTCTAAAGCACACTATCCAACATGGTCAAAGTGGTGTACATGTTATTATATGTACATAGTATGTATATCTATTTACAGCACGTTTCTGTAACAATTCTGTGTGTGTTATGGGTGAACTCTTTTCAAAAGTAAACTTCCAGAAATATGTTTTGGTACGACAATTCTTTCAGAATATTGAACAATTTTCCCATGACATGTATCACTAAGCACATGTTTGCTAAAGCTAATTTATTCTCTGTGAAAGGCGTAATTTGAAAGCCTTCATGAACAGGATTCATGTTTTTGAACTATTTGATATACCATGTGCTGGATGCTCGATGATACGAATATTTATAAAAAGTAACTCTTATTTTTACATTTACCTAACACGTTTTCAATTTTTTCCTGATTTTGTTATTGCTGCTTTGCTTGTTATCTGATGAAATAAATACATATATCAAGTGCAGTGATTGTACCTGTAGTTATACTTATATTGTGCTTGCCATTATTGTATAGTAGTTTTGATAACAAGTTTTTACTTCATGATGTCTTTATTATAAACAATTTATCAAGTACACCCACCAATTAATACAGACAAATAAAATATCACATAGAGGGTCAGATTAATAAATCGTCTTGAGGGCACATAAAACCTCTACTGGCCTTTGAACCAAATTGTCTACCGGTAGTCTACATTTTTGTTGATACCGCATAGCTTCAGCTTCCACTATCTCATCTGGAGTGGTGATATCGGAAAATGCCACAACTTATTATTATCACTTAAAGTGGGTCATATGTCAAACAATATTGAGGCACATTATCATTGACCTATTATAAAAAGTGTGCAGGCATACCAAATTCCTACAGTGTTCCATGCCCCTTGGATTCACAAATGACATACATCTGTACAATTGTTATAAACAGTTTGTTGAGAGAGTAAATTAATGTATATTACAACACTAATTTACCTGAGGTGATGAGCTTTTCCGCATGCCCTATGGTGATGACACCTCAAGTTATGAAAATGTGATATTAGAATTTTAGTGTACTTGAAAAACTTGCAAAAACATTGATGTTACTAATTAATTAAAATAATATGTATATACCTATTTTTATGTATTAAATTATCATCATTGCTTAATGTATTAAATTATTATTATAACTATTAAATATTGTCATTATGAATAAGTATAACGAACGCCTAGGTATAACTGTAACGGATCACTTATAATGCATTTACATTATATACCTAGCTACTATTGGGCTAATTAAGCCTAGTTAATCTTAGCCTTAGGATATTAACCTGCTACATACCATATGTGATATAAACATTACATAGTTACAGTATTATAATAAATCACTGACATGTCGTAATCATCTAAGTATAGGCCCTAGTCTATGCCTGGCGTAGTCATACTCGTAGCATAGCCATACCTTGGTATTTTGTCGTACCATGTCCATGGGATTGGCATTGGCTGAATATAATAAAAACAACATGAATATCAATGACGTATACTCATACGCCTATATATATATATATATATATATATATATATATATATATATATATATATACGTGATTATAGCTGAGAAATTCGTAATTACTAACCTATCTGGAAGAACATCTGTGCGAACGCTGCATGTGGACTGTGTCTGTAGTCAATGACAGTTCCCCGGCCCACGGTGTCCGTAGCTTGCAAAGAGCACTGTGACTGCCACTGTTCCGAAGTCATGCTGCTCACTGCTTAGTTCCATATTCTTTCCCAATCATGCGTCGATGCTGTCTTTGTCTGCTTAATTTGCCGTGTTGGTGGCATATAAAAATCATGTTTTTGCCTACACTTGCTGTTCCTAAACGTAAACAACTCGACAGGGTGAAGGTCAACCTCGCCCCCAAGTCTCGTTCGCGTGAAGACTAAAGCGTATTCCGCGAAAAGCTCCATTTCCATAGTTAGGTTTCGTACAGAGTTTCGATCGGAACCGATCGAAACGAAACTCGAAATAGTTCATATTTATTTTATTAATTTCAGAAAAAAGTAACCAACTAAGCAATCATTAGGGAGTATTTGATACCTCCGCTGTTTGGGAAATTACTAAAAATCGATAGGAGCAAACGATTTTTACGCGAATGAGTGGAGGGAGCAGCGTGGATTAACACATTGATGTCAGTATGTGTGTTTTGCTGTCGCGGTGGTACCACCACGTACTGTTATCACTGGTCACTCCTATATGGAAACCACAAGGGAAAGGCGTTTGATACTAGCGTCGTTCGGTTACCTATGTATAACTTCTGCCCATTGTAATGATGATTTCAGGGGAAATTCACCATCCTAGACCTGGCAGTAATTTATTGTTGCGATGTTGAGAAATGGTTCAACTTACTGTATCTATTATGTCATACGGACACTATGCCAAACCTATTTTACTAATAAAACGTACCTGGGACATTCTCCTCGTCCAGCGAACTGAATTGTTCTGTCACCTTGTTCATCATTGCTCCTTCGCTGTCAACATGCAATATCTGCAAGAAATAATAAACAATCTGTTATGGTAGATTCTGGAAGCAGATAAAGATTGTGTTCAGCTAAGAATATTCCTTCTTTTGGAGTTAATAATTAAGATATAGTATGCACATTTTTTTTACCTGAACGGTAACTGCATTTCCTAACCTGAAATTGGACTTCGACGTAGTTGGACGCCCCCAATATATTGCCAACAACTACCCGGATGACGGCCGTGTAGTTGGTGTGTTGTTTTGAGGGCACCATCATTGGCGGCATGTAAGGTACGTCTACACTGACGTACAGCAGCAAACCTACGTATGGATACATAGAAGACATTGCAACATTGACTTACAACAGCAAATGTCTAAAATCAAAAACACTTGCACGGAAACGATCGTCTAAACTAATATATATATATATATATATATATATATAATATATATATATATATATATATGTTATGCTATGCTATCACTGTTCATTCATATTCGGGGACCACCAGGTGAAGGTTTTTTGTAATCTCTTTAGTACTGGCGTCGTCGTTCGGTTTGGGACATTCCATGTCAAATCAACCAAAACGAGGGTGAAATTTACATAACCGTCTTCGATTTTGATGACATTTGGTGTGTTAATTTATGGTCGAGTCTATGCTTCCTACAAATTTTATCAAGGTCAATCTCACGTGCACATCCTGAGATATAGGTAATCAAACTTTGACCCGACATGTTGTTGGTGTCATGTTTAAGTTATTACAATTGTCTACCTATTCAGACAATAACCTATATACAAAATGTTTAGAAACAATTCTTTAATGGTTTACCTAGCAAAAACATGTAACCTCCGATTTCGTTGATTTTGTTTTACGTTGAAGCATACGTATATAGCAAGAATGTGTATAAGGTTTATCGTGCGCAATTGAATAATTCAGGATTATGAGTTTTATAATCATGTTTAGGCCGCATTAATACTGATAAAATATAGGCAATACAATTAGCAAACGGTGGTTAGCTTCATATAACTTGTTTTACTTTGCTATCATTATTACTGGTGTACTTAATATACACTATGTAATGGGTCAGAACACAGTACTGGTATACGTTGTCCATGCTACATACTGCTTTAGTCACTACTGCATTTTCATTCAATAGGCATATTCTGCTGGATTTTACCTTGAAAGAAATTGTGTTTAGGTATAAAGCTGTAGGGTAATGTTAGCTTCTGGCTGGTTCTAATCTACCTCTGGTAGTGCCAGTATTCTAAACTTATATACAACTTGGTTTTTCTCCATGTTACCTATGGATCTCAACCAGCCTGGTGAATATAGTACCTTTTTTAAGAGAACCCCACACTTTTATGGAGTAGAAGACATTTCCTGCATATAAAAAAATACATGGATCTGACTGGTTCTTAGGCTAAGTCGAATCAGCATGTCATGGTCGTATTGATTTTACTTTGTGTCCATGTTACCTACTAACGTATACATTAACATCATGTTGCAATCTCTTAGCCATGAAGACTGTTATCATGGCTTAAATTGATGTTATGCCAGTTACCGCCTGCTTCACATTGTACACATTTTGAATATAAATGATGCATTTTAATTTAATAGTGATAAGTCCTATTTTTGTGTACCGGTACTGTGTATTGACCTACATGCCAAAAACTGGGTGACATTTTGATTTTTTTGTCCATTTTGTCCATGCTCAACTCGCGACTCGACTCGAACAAGTGCGATTTATCGGTTTTGTTTTAGGAAATTCATGCGTGAAATGTTACGTAGCCTTTCTAAAAAGGTAGTAAAATGTACTAAATAGTAATGTAAGTGGCAAATGTGCATTGAAAGTTGAAAGAAAAGACATTAAAGTGTGCTTTGGTGACGAAAAGTCAAAATCGTTAAATATCGCCGTGCAATGTTTATACGGTGTTTTCTCGAAATCAAGTTTGCTGACATGTGACTCATTTCGTTAGAGCAGGTCACATATATATGTGTGTATAGTAAGAGTAATGGTGATAACAGCGAACAACAATCGAGCACGTTAACCACTGTTTGCATACTAACAGAGCATTATGAGTGTACTTTTTAGCTATATATATATATATATATATATATATATATATATATATATATATATATATATATATATATATATATATATATAGCACGTTAACCACTGTTTGCATACTAACAGAGCATTATGAGTGTATTATTAGCTATATATATATATATATATATATATATAAATAGATATACAAATAGATATATATATATATATATATATATATATATATATATATATATATATATATATATATATATATATATATATATATATATATATATATATATATATAGTGTATGCGTGTTTAGATTTATCCAACTATGTTTTATAACCGACCGTGTTGACTGGACGTGTTGTACTCTCCAGGGTCGACGTAGAACATGTAGTTGAGGGGAGGAGACGGGTCGCTGAAGCCGGAACAGTTAACGCCGAACTTGCTTTGCATGAATATACCTCGTGTTGGTGTGACAAAGCATGTGCCAAGAGTCGGCGGTGTCGCCATATGCAACGTGTATGACGTGTTCAATGTTCGAGTCCGGGTTATTCCAAGTCGAATCTTAACTAAAATTATACATACTTGTATGCGTGCGATATTTTGGATTCATTTAAGTAAACCTCTAAAAATGGGTGCAACATCAACATATAATTTGTCAAGTCACATCATTCCAATACAAACTATACAAAAAAATATATAGCCCTGAAATCGAAATAAATAATCACAACTTGGTATCTTCTGAGCTGCTCCTCCTTAATCTAAATTACAATACTCTATGGGTAGCAGTCCTGGCCGCCACTTTCAATCTCATTGCAAAAACAAATAAACATATTGCTTTATTTCAAGCTACTGCTGAGAAAGCAGTTGTTGAAGCAGGCCGATATACACTGAAGAGAGGCTAACTACAGCCACTGTGTATTAGAAGTGTTGTGTTTATTACACATAATAAAAGGTGTTTATATTTAGATGTAGACTGATTCATTTGGTGATACCAGCAAGCCGTTTCTGCTGTCCGTTCTCATAATTTGCTCCGTTATGCAGTTGACAAGAACAGAAGAAATTGTTGCAAGTTGTACATAAATTGATGCTCTGTAAGCAATATGTTACGCCATATTTACAATGTAATTAACACGCTTAGTTAACAACACGAACCAACGAAGGCTTCAATATGTCTTCTGGTATAGTATTTCATATGGTCTGACACGATATAATATATATATATATATATATATATATATATATATATATATATATATATATATATATATATATTATAAAACACTTTATACCAAACGATTGGTACCTCCACGTTTGTTGTTATCTAATTCTCGCATCCATAGAAGAAATTCTCGCATCAAGTTACTGTAATATGTTTATATTTATCCTGTCATAAGAAGCCATCATTCTTCCGAGATTAATTCATTGGGAAGAGAGAGAGTATTGTAAGTAATTAGTTTTCCTCGGCACGCAAGATGGGCTGCCGAGAAAGCTGTCGGAATCCATTTCTTTTCCATTCACGGTTAATGTCGTATTTCGTTTCAAGGTGACTTCTTTTATATATAACCCTGGCCTGGCGACTTAGACCATATAGCAGAAATAAATGCGTATGTTGGTATGATATGTTACAAATGACTTTTGCACAACATTAGTTCAGGAGTTTCCTTTGTATGTATTTCCTTAACACAATCTGCCTTCTTGCTATTTCTACTTTGTCGTGTTTGATGTACCAGTGTTTGCTGCCAGCATGACATCTTTCTCAACAATGCTTCTTTGTACACTTAAATTATTAATTTAATTTAAGCAGTAACACATATTTGTTAAGGGCGGCTTACCAAACACTTGCACGGTATATGTAATCCCAGACTGTAGAACATCTTCATAAATGCTCAGAAACTGACGACTTCTGTCCGAGCCCATGTCCTGTTTCCAATCGATGTCAGGAGTGATTGTCCATTTAGTTGACACGATGGACAGCGAATGGACAGCTAGTGTCAATTCGGTCGCCTCGTGAACGTTGGGACGCCATCTGCAGTTCCTGACACAACTGTCAACAACACATAATGTATATGGATGAACAGAAAATGCTTCATATTTGTAATACAGAAAGTGCATTTGCATAAATGAATTAACAAAACTGTAATACTCATGATGTTCGTTGACAATAAATGCACTCACACAATGGTCAACGACATATTCGGCATATTCATAGAGGTCGTTTCTTCGGGCATATTGTGCTGTTTAGCAACCACACCTGTAATGATAAACAAGGATACTAGAAAAACAACAAACATTTTATTTTCAATACAAACACTTTGCCACGGACATATCAGAAACATACATTCTCGAATGTAGTGATTATCTATCTTTTTCCGCATACGTTTGCGATCGTGTCACATGACATACATCATGTGACACAAGCTAGGTTATGACCGGCGGGAGTTCCTGGACAATGTCTCTATTTAACGAAGGCTTCCCTTTTGTATATTAATGACCAGTTCTCCTCTAGGCCTAGGATTTTTACATCCAACAATGAACACTGGTGGCCTGAGTTTAACTTTAAAAACAGTCCGCTGAAGAAGGTTCTGAGATGCGAAAATCTACGGGGAAAAAACTGAATTTGTTTTGTAGCAACACATGCACCAATGGAATTTCCCTGCGGAGCATAATATAATATTCTTTACCTTATATACACACACACACACACACACACACACACACACACACACACACACACACACACACACACACACACACACACACACACACACACACACACACACACACACACACACACACACACACACACACACACACACACACACACACACACACACACACACACACACACGACAGGGCATACATAAACGGATGCATGTAACTACACACACTAGGCATTATAACTATATTTTAGGCATTATAAGTCTATATTTTATGTGTATATAATTATTTATATGTGTGCATGTATATATATATATATATTATTTTATATATATATATATATATATATATATATATATATATATATATATATATATATATATATTATACATATACGCATATGGTATATTCCCGCATGTATACAACACATATTTTGAACTGTTGTATTGAAAATATTATGTTATACACATACACATACACATACACATACACACACACACACACACACACACATACACATACACATACACATACACATACACATACACATACACATACACATACACATACACATACGCACACACGCACGCACCTACGCGCACGTGCACACATACGCACTACCACACACGACAACATATACATAAGCGGATGTGGATGCATGTAACTATACATACTATATACTATACAGACATTACAACTATATATATTATGTGTAGATAATTATGTATATATTATGTATATAAGTATATGTGTATATTATGTGAATATATATATGATGTATATATATATTTCATACGTACACATAATACATATATTATTATATGTATTAGCACTCAACAAATACACGAGCTATTATTATAATGAACAATAATACTCACTTTCACATTGATACCCGGTGTAATCTGCTGTACATGAGCAATTATACACTTGTTCTGACTCCATGCATGTTCCTCCATTTTCACAAGGATTAGACTTACAGGGTGGAACTTCTTAAAACAACACGATTATGACGTAAGTGTGACGATTATATTAGTCACACTCATACACGCGTACGCACAAACAAAA
>JAODUO010000973.1:102500-105000 GCA_025642075.2 Ridgeia piscesae
TATACCTTGAGTTATCCAAAGCATTTGACACTGTTGATCATGATATTCTGCTATATATATATTATGTCATTGTGGAATTAGAGGCATCAGTAATAAATGGTTCTCAAGTTACCTCTCTAATCATAAACAGTACATAAAAAAGATTATAGGAAATCATCACTGATAAAACTAACTCATGGAGTACCACTAGAATCCATATTATAACCTGTGTTTTTTTCTCATTTATATTAACGACATATCAACCTCTCTTAACTTATAATCATTTACTGGTGATACAAGAATGTATTAGTTAGATTGTGATATTAAAAATTTAACAACAACGGTAAACCAAGAATTAAACAAAAACATATACAGTTGGTTGTGTGCAAACAAGCTCTGTTTGAAGGTCAGTATTGTGACTTTAGTCTTCAAATGGCAACTATGAAGTCACAAGTAGTGTTAAAATAAACAATGAAGTCATCATAACCAGATTTTAAGTATACCAATGACGAACACATTAATATAATCAGCTCGATAATATCTCGAGCCATTTTTGTAATTAATATAGTGAAACGTATCTTACTACCTGAATCACTAAAATCATTATACTACACTTTAATTGATAGTCACGTAAGAGATGGTATGAAAGCATGAAGCAACGGAAACACAAAGAAGTTAGAATTTGTACCAACAAACGTGCCTTAAGTATAATTAATTAGAAAGGAGATAGGAGTCATACCGACCCCCTATTTAATTCTAAAAAGTAGTAGTGTTAAAATAAACAATCAAATCATCATAACCAGATTGGTAAGTACACCAATGATGAATTTGGGAAATCCCTAGGAATACACATAGATATACATATCACGTGGAAAGAACAAATTAATATAATCAGCTCGAGAATATCTCGAGCCATTTTTTGCAATTAATATATTGAAACATATCGTGCCTTAAGTACAATTAATGTACAATTTTTTTCAAACAATAACCTGAATAATTTTATATGTATTTATACCATGGAGGCCATATCGCAAGAAGGATACTGATATACTAGAAAGAGTACAAAGGAGAGCAACCAAAATGATACAAAAACTCAGGAATATTAATTATGAAATGCGTCTAAAGAAATGTGGATCAACAACACTAGAAACCAGGAGACTGAGAAAAGATCAGATGGAAGTGTTTAAAATATTGAATAGGTATGGAAATATTGACAGAAATATTTTTTTCTCGGTTAAGGAAGAGAGAATGACTAGAGGACATGGAATTACATTAGCAAAGAAGCAGTGTAGACTAGATATTAGAAAATTATCATTACCACAAAGAACAGTAATTGAATGGAACAGATTATCGGCTGATTGTGTAGGTGCTAATAGTGTTAATGTTTAAAAATAAAATCAACATATACCTAAGAAGGGCGGGGTACATTTAGATAGATAGGTTGGACTCTCGATACTCCAAAGGGCTTCCTTGTCCACCTGCCATCTAGAGTTGATTATCTATGTTGCAGTCTTGTTAAATCTGGTTAAATCTACTATAGGCTTCATTATTTAGGCATGACTGTTATAAAATAAAAGAATAACCAGAACAAATGTAGCTTCTTGTCCAAGAGTAACCCATAACTAACTTCTCTTTGATCTTACCTAGACACCTTTTTTACAAGAATATGGAACAAAATAGACGAAGAAATAAGACAGGTCACAGGTCGAAGTCTAAATGAATGTTACGTGCTTTCTACTTAAATACTTACCATCGTCAATTGAAACCTTAGATGTCGATAGTGCAATGAAGTTGGTACTTACTATACTGTTTAATTTAATTCTTAAAAGTTGCCCACGTCAAGGAAAATCTTGTTTGGATTCATCCCTGCTCATTCGAGTTTTCTTACATATCTGCGACGCAGAGTTCGTAGATTGGATGCATTCCACGTGGCGATGAGCTTCTTTCTAAGAAGCATATATTCCCCGATGGTGCATCTGGCACGAAAAAGTTGCTAGAGTCAATCTACGCATCAAAGGCAATTGAGCACAGCCCATGGTCATCACAGAAAAGGCTATCACAAGAGCAGTGCGGGCACACCTCATACAGGACTCAGTTCTGAATGGGATCGTAATCTCCAACTCCTTAGATGCCCCCTTTTCCTAAGCTACACTCCGTACTACAGAAGCATGGCGTCGATCCAACTGGTGACATTGCAAGTCACAGTGCACTGCATCCAGACCTAGTTGTTGCACGCCAGTTGCATGAAGGGTTGATATCAGGAAGGAGGTCAGTTGAATGACCGCACAGTACAGCTGTAGCTACGGTACTTGGATTTGTTCAGGATTAATAATAAAGGCAGAACGCATGGAGAGCGGGTATCTACATCTGGAATCTATGTCCGAGATTCTAACGTATCTGGCTATCTCAGTCTATTCTCTCCAAATTACGTTAGCCAGATGTCACTAGCAATCCGTGCTCAAATTACAGAAGGGACATCCTGATATACACTTTTTTCTTAGGATTTTAAATAATAATATAT
>JAODUO010000973.1:112500-127500 GCA_025642075.2 Ridgeia piscesae
TGACAAGCAGTTAAACGTCGCTTCTAGGGCAATAGATAAAACATGGAATAGTTCACTGAACACATCAGTAGCATCGACCCACACATAAACGTCACCATGTTGGGTCCCCAAGCTAACCATATAGGTGAAACCTACACTCAGTGACCTGTACATCAAATTCAAGTTATTCCATCCTTTAAAATATAAAAACAAATCAGTCGCGTGCTCTCTCACCAGCAAGCTGAAGGTATGAAAACAGAACGTGCATATGTCTACCAATGTTCAGAGAGCCAATTATTTTCCCGAGTGGGCGCTTGCATTTCGGTGGTAACTCCGACTGTAACTAGCATTATTAGCTTAAAGTTATACTGTCAAATGTCATTCCACTATATATACGCATACGATCTAAACACATCTCCAGAGTGACTATGTCAATGGTTTTGAGCCCTAAGTGCGCATAGCTGCTTACGGAAATAAGGTCAAAATGCTTCGGAGATAATAACAACTGTTAAATAGATAATTCTACATGGGCGCATACGGTTGTGATTCACGTGTGTGATACTTCATAGCATATAAATAGTGTTCTTACCTGCACATGTTAAACCATAATACCCCGTCATGCAAGCACACTTATAATTCGGCAATATAACTCCTCGATTTAGGCACAATGCTTCCTTTGCACATGGGTTGCTTTTACACGCGGCGTCAGCTGCAAACGAAAATAGACGCAACAATATATTTAAAAAATCAGTGGATATAAAACCATTAAGTAATATCAGAACGGATGTTGCTATCAGTACATATATTAAAATATCGAACATCGAAAAGCGGGAAAAACCGTATAATTAATAAATGGTTATTCAATGATTACACCATCACGGCTATTCCAAATCTATTATCTAAATTGAAAGTGTACTGCATTTTCTGCTATTCATGCGTCATCTTTCATAAAACAACAATCAATGGACATACAAAGACGATTTGTATCATTTTTCTTTAGCGATCGAATACGCACACGCACCGCAAACGCACACGCACACGCACACGCACACGCACACGCACACGCACACGCACACGCACACGCACACGCACACGTCTGAAGTAATATGTTGACGTTCATCATTGCTGCCAAACATGGGCGATTGTTGGAAACGGATATCCAACCATTATAGTTGTGCAGGCTGACCACCTTATCTTTTTCTGCATTACATAAGAGTATTAGGATATATGATGCAGAACTGTTATAAAGTAGGAATGGTGTTATGTTTACGTGGTTTAAATTAATCATATTGGATTCCGTGCCCTTCAGTGTGAACGTTTAGACTAAACAAACTAATCGCTGGTTGGTTTAACAGCTGATGTTTTATATATTCAGCCCTCTTTTTTCTTGACCGACGTGTCCCCTTTACCTGTTTTGAGCTACATAGTATATTCGTGTCTCACGTGTGGACTTGTGTTTACGTTTACGACAATATTTATGTGTGTCCACGTATTGGTGATGTACACTGGTGGTTGTTCGATGAGAGTTTCGTGTTGTTTTACCTTACTTTTATGTTAGGTCTTGGAGGTTCAGTCACTCCTAAGTTCATGCAGTTGCCTGTTCCGTCTTGCAGAGTTAGCATCGTCCTTCTACGTTCTGCGAAACAATTCCCACACAACCTCCCTGGTGGTGTGTATCAACTACGTTTGTACTAGGTGTAAGCTTGTGCACCGTGATTCAGATAGGCAATACACAAAGCTTGGTTTGTATGTGTTCGTCCATGTTGTTTCACCACTATGAGGAGATTAGTCCACAATTTTGTCATGTTGTCTGCTGGGGGATTGAGTATCCCGGCCTTTCTCTTTGTGGGGGTTGTTTCCCCCTTTGCGGTTTCTGTTATGTATACTTTCGCTTAACGCATGTGTTTTCTGTTGGTATACTATTATGCCACAATTTTATTAATATATATTAAAACAGCTTACTGTACGCTAGGCTGTTAGTTGTACTTGGATACTTATCATATACAATACTACTGAATCTTTCAATGTGCATTCAGCCGAGCGTCCACCACCGGTGAGCGCCAGGCAAATAAACGATATGGATTGCCATATTACCATTATAAGGTATTTTGTGTCATATTTACCTACCGTAAACAGAGTCAGGCCCAGCTGCAGTTAATTAGGGATTGTTAGTACACCTCCGAGCGGGAATGACGCAGGCATGCAAAAACACTCATACACATAACACATGCACGGTCCCATATAAGCATACATAGGGATTATAGCAAACAAATAAAACATACACACGCGCGCGCGTCGAAACTGTGTAAGTTACAATTTTTCGTAAATTCTATTCTCGAAACAGGTATAAGAATATTCGTAAATATGGTGTATATTTTTGTTGTTGTAAATTACGATAATGCAATGGACCTTGTGTACTGTCTGTGGTTATGCATTGTGCTTATTGATAAAAGGCCTGCGTTTTGTTGGTGTCTCACAAGAACTGGCTACTTATAACAAATTGACTATATGATAAGACGAAAATCTGATTTAAACTTCACGGTACATAATCCAAGTGTGTGAATCCGTCATGATTGGGCGTCGCAACTTATTGTGTTACTATTTATGCCATACTATTGGATATAAATAGTCTGCCTGCCGCGAGTTCTGACTATAGCGCCTTCGATAAAGTATACTATTTTGGTTGAGCTGCAACTGTTATGTCATAGCTGATAAGTATTGTTATATAAAATTAACTGGATGTGTAGAACCTCATTGTAAGCAAACCCAATGTTATAAAAATATTTTCTGATTTTTTTATTTATTTAAACCCAATGGCAAATCCAAAACGTTATGCCTAGCCCTAGACCTAACATAGCCGGCTAGGTTACATAAACATAGTTATGGCTATGCAGTGAAATAAAAAAAAATAACGTGTCCGATAATATCATAAATATGGAAAGGTTTGGTGTAATTTATGATATCGAGGTGTTGCCTGTTATCATATTGTACTAGCATTGCACAAACAGGAAAACGTCTACCAGATCAACACTCAGTGTCATTTAAGAGTTATCCTAGGGTTGTTCACACGAGATAAAACGCACGGATTCTGATAGTGACGTATATTTCGCGGTTTATAATTCGTCATTTTATTTATGTAGGTAATTCACGCAAAACAGTTATTGTAATAGTTTGCTTTAACGTAATCTACGATATATATCTGCTACTTACATAGCATACGAACCAGTTATAAAATAATTTGTAAATATTTCAGATAGGT
Source organism: Ridgeia piscesae (assembly GCA_025642075.2). Classification (NCBI taxonomy): domain Eukaryota; kingdom Metazoa; phylum Annelida; class Polychaeta; order Sabellida; family Siboglinidae; genus Ridgeia; species Ridgeia piscesae. The sequence goes on from JAODUO010000973.1 coordinate 115,739, forward strand.
CTGTGTCTATGTCTGCTTTACCACATCTTTACATACGATTATCAACAGGAATGATGGACATTTTAGGTTAGTTCGAGGGAGACAAAAATATGCAAAACTAGACATCAGGGGAGAAAGACAATATTCCAGATGATCTTCGTGGTGTGTGCTCCAAATCAGAGTCAAAAGCAAGTCCTTTCATAGGGTAACTAAGGACGGGGTCTATTATAAAAAAATACGGTTCTCTGTCTATCTGTGTGTTTGAGGACCACTCTTTCTAATAATTGTGCATAAATGGGGTGTCAGTGGGGGTCATAACTTTAAAATGTTTTATATACGTTTGGGTACCTAACAATTACGTTATACTTGCTGCTATTTATGAACACCTACTTAATTTAGTGACGTGATGCAATTAAGCCTCATACCATATTCAGGGCTGAATATTTATAGACTGAATATTACCTTTTATAGTACAGGTACTTACACTTAGAACACGTTTACATACATTATAGTTATACATTTACAACTGCATTCTGGTAATGTGAAGGTAGCTGCATGCGAGTTTCAGAGTGAAATGTATAATGTCAAATGGATTTTCAAAGTATGTCATTGACCCAGACAAAAGTATTTACACGGTATGCAGAGTTTTGTGAATGGCATAAGTCCTAAGATTATTTCACCTGCACTTCGCAGCTGGCGGGAAACTTGTATAAATATCCTGGAGAAACCTAACTATGTACACTGATATACTGAAATATTAAATGGGAAAAAATGATTATGTATGTGTACAGTCACCAAATAAATGCATGTATTGTTGAATTATATATTATATCCTTGTTCTAGCACATACAATGTATTTACAAAACACCTACTGTCAAACATACAACGCTATTATTTTACTGAAAGTTTCATTTTTATTCATGAATATAAGATCAGCAGTGTTTATATATTTGGATACCGCATGCCTGTGACTATGTTGCATTTATTATGCGATCAAGATGCATTCACAATGCAACGTATGAGTGTTTTGGCCTCTGGAAGCCTACTTTGTATGGTAATACTTGCTGACCTTCACTTTGCAATAACATTATAACAGCTACATAATATTATACAGCCAAAAGTAGATATTTTTATATAAAAAATTCCGAACAAAACATGCCATCTATCAAAGGATCGACCGACGTCGTATGCCTTTTCCATAGTGATTATATTTCCAAAATGTTGCAGTCTGTTCTTCTTTTCTCTCATGGCTTGACGTGACTTTGTCTTTGAGCGTGTGGCTGTCCTATATGCATACGTGCGCATGCGTCAGGTGTAGTTGGTTCTTTTTTCCCGCTCCTACGTTTTATCTAATTTCTCGAATTTCTAGACACTGCCATGTGGCCAAACTAGCATAGGTGCACAATTATCATAAGCTTTAAGTAGGCGTATAAGTATAATTATAATCAACCATTCAGAAATCCTAGTTTGAGAAATTACTTGCACAACAACCGTCCTAAATTGTATAAACAATATGGCGGCCATGTAAACAACAGATAAAGCGCGCGAATTTAAAATCATCCCCAAACCAACTCGGCTAATTGGTGCAACACACACACACAGATAGTCACAACACATAAATGATGATATATATATATATATATATATATATATTTCTTTGGCTGTCTACTAACAGGCATTTCACCAAGATGCCTTTCCCCAGTGTCGCCCTGGGGCCCAACTAGGGTGAGGAACTTTATTTCAATCTGCACTGCACAAAGCGTCTTGAAACTTGAAACCTGCACTGGTCTACATACCCCATACATTCCTCTTATTGTACGTGTTATAACATTCTTTAGTTTGTGTTTAACATATGTTTAGTCTTAATGCCAACTTTTTAAATAAGCAAGTATTTTGTAAATTTATTTTGTTTTACCCAAATCAGTAAATGTGACTTTAATTACCTAAATGTAACTTTAATTACTTAAATGTGACTTTAATTCAGGTAAAGGGTTTTAATTTATAAGTCCACTCTCCGACCTTAGAATGAAATTCACATTATGATATCGTTGTGTCTTGTTGCTGCAAACTTACACAGTTACTTGTACAATTCTACAAGTGATAGTGACCCCTCAACATCCACATCAATTCTCAGAGGAAAACTACCGTCTTTTCCTAAATACACACCAACAAAGAAAAACAAGATGATGCCAACTAAACCCCACTGCCTGTCCTTGCTGTACATTTGTCCAAGCAGGGGACCTTCACCCAAACCGTGGCCCCATTTCAACCTCCACCCCGGACTTCCCATGTGGCATATGTAGTCATGAGGTACACGAACACCACCATGCTATACAGTGTGAGGAATGTGACTGCTGGTACCACACCTCATGTGTACAAATAAATGCACCACATATGAACAATTGAAACACAATAGTGTCCTATGGTTTTGTTCTTGTTGTGGTCTCCCTAACTATTCCAGATGCCTGTTCTCAAGCGACATAACCACATCAAACAAATTCTCCACTCTGGAATCTCTTTCAGACAGTAGCAATAACACACACAGCATACATGACCAAAACCCTATATTTGCCCCAAACCCAGCTAACACATCTACCCCTGACCGAGCAAATGCTAAAACTAAATCTAAACTAAAAGCTGTGGTGATCAACTGCAACAGTGTCAAGAGTGCTGTCAAAGTTTCCAAACTGCAGGCAAAAATTAATTCAACAATCCCTGACATACTATTCCTAGTGGAAACTAAACGTGACTCAAGCATCCCCACCTACTCCTTCATCCCTACAAAACTATGAAGCAATTAGGAAAGACCGAAACGCTCATGAAGGTGGAGTCTTAATAGCACTGAGAAATGACAATATTGCAGACCCCCAAGACAAATTGAATACAACATGTGAAATAGTCTGGACTAAAGTGCACTTCTTTCGCAACAAAGCTGTCTACTTGGCATCATACTACAGACCCCCAAATGATAACACAGCATCACTTGAAGCCCTACATGAATCCCTGGCCATCCTCTACCGTTCTTGCAAGCTTCCACCGTCAATCATAATCGCTGGCGACTTAAACCTACCGAACATCAACTGGGAAAACCTTTGCACAACAAACCAACACACAGCAACAAAACACAATAAATTACTTGAAATAGTCAGCGAATATGGCTTCACTAACATGGTAAATGAACCCACCCGACTAGACTCTGGCAATATCCTTGATATTGTACTCATATCAAACACCACCCTTATTTCTAATGTAAACACAGTGTCAGGCATGAGCGATAACGAAGCAGTCCTTTTCCAAATCAACATGAACCCAATGAAAGAAACTACACCTCCACACAAAGTGTACAATTATAAAACTGCAAACTGGGAATCTGTTAAATCCAACATCATTCTTCTTACTAAAAAGTACTTTTACCGAAACCCCGACAATCTAGATATTGACTCAAACTGGAACTTCTTTCATAAAAATTACACTAAACTAATAGAACAGTCAATTCCCAGCCGCATGACCAAATGCAAACCACATCTACCATGGATCACAAAAAAACATTATTAGAATGCAAAGAAAACGGGACAAAACTCACGCTAAGGCTAAGAAAACAAAGAAAAACAAACACTGGGAACACTTCAAAAACCTAAGGAAAGTAGTCAAGAAAGAAATAACAAAATCTTATCACAACTACATCATTAATATCATAGGCGAACGCCTCAGCACAAACCCTAAGCGTTTCTGGTCCTTCATTAAACAAACAAAAACAGAAAACCTTGGAATCCCAACATTACATTCAAATGACAAAATGCAAACAACTGATCATGAAAAAAGCTAACACACTAAACAACCACTTCAAGTCAGTCTTCACCAATGAACAACTCCCCATCCCATCCAAAGGCCCATCACAATTTCCCTCGGTACAAACACTTGACATTGGAGTAAATGGCGTAAGAAAACAATTAGAAGTCCTAAAATCACACAAGGCAACAGGCCCAGACGAAATCCCAGCAAGAGTATTAAAGGAGACTGCCAATGAAATATCTAAAATTGTTCAACACATATTCCAACAATCATACACCACCGGCAAACTCCCACAAGCTTGGACCACAGCTCTCGTCACACCAATATACAAAAAGGCAACAAAAGTTATCCTGTCAACTACAGGCCAATTTCACTAACCTGCATTCTATGCAAGGTGATGGAGCATATCGTCCTTAGCCACATGTGGAAACACCTCGATGTTAACGACGTTATCCTCCATCACTAGCATGGATTCCAAACAGGACAATCCTGTCAAACCCAGCTCGTGGAGGCAGTTCATGATTGGGCTTCCCCCATGAACAATAAAACAAACCCACATTCTCCTTCTCGACTTCTCCAAAGCTTTTGACACAGTTCCCCACAAACGCCTTCTCAACAAACTAAGCTACTACGGCATCACTGGTCCCACACTATAATGGATAAACTCTTTCTTATCAAACCGTAAACAGACAGTATCAGTAAATGGCTCCCACTCATCCCCTGCTAATGTCATCTCCGGTGTGCCTCAAGGTTAAGTCCTTTGCCCTATCCTCTTCCTATTATACATAAACGACATCACCGACTCAATCAATTCAAACATCAGACTCTTTGCAGACGATTCCATCCTATACAGAGAAATTCAAACTCCCAAAGACCATGACGTCCTACAAACAGACCTAAACAAACTCTCCGAATGGGCAACAAAGTGGCAAATAAACTTCAATATCGCAAAATGTCATCTCTTCAGAATTAACCAAAAACGAAAACCTAGCCATTTCACCTATACAATCATAAACCAACCAATCTCCCAAGTTGAATCAAACCCTCATCTAGGCATCACAATAGGCTCAAAGCTGTCATGGTCAAAACACATACACACCACCATATCACAATGTGCTAGAACACTTGGCCTCCTAAACGCACTCTCCATCCTGCAACACCTAAAGTCAAAGAAACAGCATACAACATGCTAATAAGACCCAAACTGGAATACGCAACTGTAGCATGGAACCCACACTAACAAAACAACATCGACACCCTAGAAAAAATTCAGAGAAGCGCAGCCAGATTTACCCTAAATGACCGCCGCCGCAAAACAAGCACTACAGAACTGATTAACAAACTGGGCTGGGAAACACTTGAAACACGACTAATACAACACCAACTCACCTTCTTTTACAAGATCAAACAGAATCTCATAAATATCAAGTTACCATAACACATCATAACCCCATGCTCATGTACACGAAACAACAATCCAAACAAGTACATACAAATCCACGCACGCATCAATACATATGCATATTCATTCTATCCAAGAGGCATTAGAGCCTGGAACACACTCCCCCTTAAGTCATAAGCATACCAACAATACACCCATTCCAACAAGCCCTCAGTACCATCGACCTTGTTGCTCCAGCCCACCTCACCAGATTATGGCCAAAAAATTGACACAGCAAACTGTTTTTAATCTGCGCAAATTATTACACTTTTCTACACGTGTTCAGTTCTATAGGGCGTGCAAGTCTCGCGCGCGAAAACGAGGCTGGGGGCAGGAGGTCCATATACTCCATGTTAATATATAGGACTTTGTTTTGTTTTTGGTCGTATTAATCGAACTGTTCCGAAATAGCGTTTTTCAGTTATATTGTCCGAAGGATTATTACAAGCAGAAGCAGTGGAACACTTTGCCGGTGACAACGATCACGGAAATCATGAATTGTAATCGATTATTATGGTGGTTGCCATGGCAATAGCGGCAAGTACTTGTGTTTGGCGATCTTAACTAATAATGAAGAGTGCCCGTTTTCGCGCAGTACAACCTGTTTGGGCCAAACGTACACATGTGTTATGATAATGTGCATTTAGACAACTAGTCAGATATAAGTCCTTATCGAAACCACAACGTACAGCAATGTAAAACGTAAATTCCGTAAAAGACACATACGGTCTAACATCGTGTCTATTATCTGCAAAACGTAAATCGCTATATGTCTATGATAGTGTGATAAACTCAATATTAAATCGGACATTTAAGATAAGAAACGTATAACACAATATATTTATGAACTGATTTTCCTAGTATTCATTAGTCGGAAGCTACAACTGTCATCCATCGTTAGAATATTAGTCTTGTGTCCAGTCCCCAATTAGCTCCAGTCGCGCGGAGTCACGCCATGTATCGTGACCCACTTGCAGGCCCTATTGTTCTTATTGTTCTTCTAACTTCACTTTCATCTTCATGCACCTTAGCATTGCGCACCGCACAAACTCCTATGTTAGCCCCAGAAAGGGCTGTATAGAGTATATGAACGAAGAACGAAGAATACAATTGAACAGCGGGAAAATTGGCGGATGTAGATTTTTGAAATTGGTGGTGTATAAAAGTTGAAAAACAAGCGGAAATATTGATTGATAAGTATTATTCTTGTGTTAAGGTTATTCATTAGAGTTGTACTAGGCATATATTGAGTAGTAGTTTTGGTTACAGTTTGTTAGTTAACAATATTGTGGAACAGATTAGTATAGTGGGTGATAATAGGGTAATCTAGCCTTCGAATTTTTTTTAAACAAAATTGAGCAAATCTGTTTATGTGATGTGGTATATAAGAGATAAAGCAATAAGAGTAACGACTACATGTGTTAGAAAATACTTTGAATAGGTATCATTGGTATTAAAAATAAACACATTTTAGTAGGAAACCTTAGTTTCTGCAGACTTATTTATAGTGGGTAAAAATAGGATAATCTAGCTTTCAACAAGATTGTAAACACAATTTAGCTTATCTGATTAATTTATATAATATATAACAGATAAAGTAATACGCATATCAGCTTCATACATAAGATAATTCTTTGATTAGGTGCCATTGTTATTAAACACAATCAAGCGTTTTAGTAGGAATCCCTAGTTTGTTTATATAGGTAGTGTCCAACGTTTCCGCAATGGAACGGTACCGACTAAAGTGATTGTTCATGGTACCATAGGTAGTAAGTTGTTTATAACATAAAGTGTGCTGCAGTTGCTGTACACAATAAACAAACAGTCTTTCTAAACACTAATTGGTATAAACTGACTTAATTTTGAAAAATCGTAATATGGCACCTTGCAAGCGGCAAGTGAAGGCAAGGAGGCACTTGGTGTGTAATCACTGCCACAGCTTGGTGGATTTTGCCGTATCGGGGTGCGGAAAGTCTTGGTCAGAGACAACGGAGGAAGGGTTTACTTTCCAATGTTTAGGGTGTTGGAAAGTGGACTGTCTGACAGCAGAGTTAGCTAGGCTAACGGATATTGTGATGGGGATGGAGAGAGGAGGGAGGGCGATTGCAAGGAAAACAAATGGAGAAAGAACAACAGAAAACATGGCATGCAGGAAGGTGACAGGGGAGAAAGAGACAGTAGAGAAGGATGGAAGGACAATGGGACAGGAGATGAAAGAAGTAGATGCGACAGGAGGAAAGATGAAGGGAAGAAAGGAAGTGAGATTGATGTGACCAAACGGAAGTCAATAATAAGGATGATGGCAGGCAGAAAAGAGGCAGGAAAGAAAGGAACAACAGAGATAGCGGCAGGAGGAAAAGTCAACAACCATGGAGAGGCAAAACGGAGGAGCTACTCCGAAGCAGTGATCGAGGGGGCATTGAGAACAGAAAGGGTATTTATGGGAGACTTCATTTTGCGAAAGACAGACTGGACATTAAGCAAAGGAGAAGACGTTGTTGTTTGTCTTCCGGGGGCTAGGATAGAGCATGTGACTGAACGGGTAGAGAACGTGTTGGGGCATGGCCAGGGAGGATCTATATTAGTACATGTAGGGACGAACAATGCAGACAGGGATGGACCAACCAGGATAGTACAGAGATACAGAGAGTTGGTAGAGACACTGAAAAAGACAAGAGTTGAACAGATTATTCTCTCAGGAATCTTATGGTAGAAGATATTGCCCCTCATATAATAGGTATAACTGAATCTTGGGCCACCCCCGATATATCAGACGCCGAATTAGGAATGACAGGATATGTAATGTTTAGGAAAGATAGATTAGGAAGAAGGGGAGGCGGAGTTATTTTATATATTAAAGAATCCATCCAGGCTTATGAAATAAAATTAGAAAAAGAAGCAGAATGTGAAGAAGCTGCCTGGTGTTACATAGTTACAGGAAACTTAACATTAACTGTTGGGTTAGTTTATCGGAGTTCAAACATAAGCATAGACGAGAATAACTAAAGTACATAACGCTATAAAAGAAGTGAGTAAACGGGACTGTATTACTATGGGGATTTTAACCATGGGCATATACAGTGGACATATCTTCAAAGTACTGGGAGAGAGGGTAAAGAGTGTTTTATTTAGTACAAGATAGTTTCCTTTCTCAACATGTGTTAGAACCAACAAGGGGCAAGAACATATTGGACATATTTTTGAGCTCACAAAAGGAATTTGTTGATAATGTCAAGATATGTGAGCCACTGGGATGTAGTGATCACAACCAGATATATGTTATAATCAAAGTAGATTTTTGATTTAACAAGATTGCCACCTAGAGATTCAACTCTAGATGGCAGGTGGACTAGAAAGCCATTTGGCTTATCGAGAGTCCAACCTATCTATCTAAGTATACCCCGCCCGTCTTAGGTATATGTCGATTTTATTTTTAAATATACTAACACTACTAGCACCTACACAATCAGCTGATAATCTGTTCCATTCGTTTACTGTTCTTTGTGAAAATGAAACTGTTCTAATATCTAGTCTACACTGCTTCTTTGCTAATGTAATTCCATATCCTCTAGTCCTTCTCTCTTCCTTGACTGTGAAAAAAATATTTCTGTCAATATCTTCATATCCATTCAATATGTTAAACACCTCAATCTGATCTCCTCTCAATCTTCTGTTTTCTAGTGTTGTTATACCACATTCTTTTAGACGCATTTCATAACTAATATTCCTGAGTTTTTGTATCATTTTGGTTGCTCTCCTTTGTACTCTTTCTAGCATATCAATATCCTTCTTGCGATATGGCCTCCATGCTTGTATACAATATTCTAAGTGAGGCCTAACTATTGTTTTATACAGCGGTATTATTAGTTCTTTTTCTTTGTACACTATATTTCGCCTAATTAATCCAAGAATTTTGTTTCCCTTCGCTGCTGCAATTCCACACTGCTCTGATACCTTCATGTCAGCACTAATAGTTAACCCTAAGTCCTTTTCCTTTAAGGTAGTATTTAGTACAGTACCACCCACTGTATATTGTGCATCTTCATTCCCATGTCCTGTGTGAAGGCACTTACACTTTCCAAAATTAAACAGCATTTGCCACTTCTCAGACCATTCTATCAACTTATTAAGATCATCTTGTAAATGCTGTCTATCTGCATCACTTTTAATTTTACTAAACACTTTTGTGTCGTCCGCAAACTTCAACACCTTGCTTGTTATGTCATCATCCAAACCATTGATATATATTAAGAATAAAATAGGTCCCAGTACTGATCCCTGCGGTACTCCACTCAAAACCGCTTTCCAGTTTGAAAAGCGAGAACGGAAGAGAAAAATAAGATACACGAAATATTTCACAAAGGAAGATATAAGGAAATGAGGGAATATTTAGCAAAGATAGATTGGAATAACACACTGGAGAAGAAGACAGAAACAGAATGCTGGAATATTTTAAAGAGTGAAATTGACTGCGTCGTTGACCAATTTGTCCCCTTGAAAAAACAGGGGAAACGGTCAAAGAAGAAACACTTATCGAAGGAAGCTATTAGAACAATCAAGTACAAGCAAATGATGTGGAAGACATATAGACATACCGGAAGTGAAGAAGACTATAGCATTTATAAAGAAGCTACAGCTGAAATTTAAAATTCAAAGAGAAGCTACGAACACAAAATTGCTTTTAATATAAAACTTGACAGCAAGAGTTTTTATGCGTATGTTCGAAGTAAACAGAACGTTCAGGTTAAGGTCGGTCCTCTAGAAGGTAGTGATAGAAACATAATAACAGAGGGATTCTTAATGACAGAAAACCTAAATGAGTACTTTAGTTCGGTGTTTACCAGGGAAGATATTAGTATATTACCAGTACTAGAGACTAAGTTCGAAGGGAGACATTATGACTATATAGGACAACTATTTGTAACCCCAACTATGGTAGCTATGAAAATAAGATATATGAAGGATAATAAATCACCTGGAGTGGATGGGATTCCTCCCAAATTATTATTGGAAATTGTAGAACAAATCAGCATACCGCTTGCGACTGTATTTAATTTGTCATTAGAAGAGGGAATAGTTCCGTTAGAATGGAAAGAAGCAAACATTATACCATCATTTGAAAAAGGTTCGAGAAACAAGTCAGATAACAATAGACCAGTGAGTTTAACAGTGGTAGTTTGCAAACTATTAAAAAGACTAATTAAAGATCACTTGGTTTATTTTCTTGTTAAAAATAAATGAATAAACCCATCTCAACATGGGTTTTTAAAAGCGAGGTCATGCTTAACAAATGTGTTATGTTTTTTGGAAGAAGTCACAAAGTGGGTAGATGAGGGATCACCAGTAGATATAATCTACTTAGATTTTTAAAAGCCCTTGACAAAGTGCCACACCAAAGATTACTACTTAAACTAACGGCCCATGGCATTGGAAATGGTATGATTAACGGGATAGAAAAATGGCTTATTCATAGAAGACAACGAGTAGTAGTTGATGGGGAGGTTTCAAACTGGAAATCAGTTTTGAGTGGAGAACCGCTGGGATCAGTATTGAGACCTATTTTATTCTTAATATATATCAATGATTTGGATGATGATATAATAAGCAAGGTGTTGAGGTTTGCGGTCGACACAAGTGTTTAGGAAAATTAAAAGTGATGCAGATAGACAGCAATTACAAGATGATCTTAATAAGTTGACAGAATGGTCTGAGAAGTGGCAAATGCTGTTTAATTTTGTAAGTGCCTCCACAAAGGACATGGGAATGAAGATGCACAATATACAATTGGTGGTACTGTACTAAATACTACCTTAAAGGAAAAGGACTTGAAGGTATCAGAGCAGTGTGGAATTGTAGGATGTCAACCAAATTCTTGGATTAATTAGGCGAAATATACTGTACAAGGAAAAACAACTAATAATACCGCTGTATTAAACAATAGTTAGGCCTCATTTAGAATATTGCATACAAGCATGGAGGCCATATCGCAAGAAGGATAATGATATGCTAGAAAGAGTACAGAGGAGAGCAACCAAAATGATGCCAAAACTCAGGAATATTAGTTATGAAATGCGTCTAAAAGAATGTGGTTTAACAACACTAGAAACCTGAAGATTGAGAGGAGTTCGGAATCTCTAGGTGGCAATCTTGTTAAATCATGTTAAATCAGTATGTGATACAGCGAGATCTTGCGAGACACCCACAAAACCTAGTCCTTTTAGCACGGGATAATGGCGATACAACACAATTTTGACAACTACAAACTACCCAACAATGCATTGCGGAATGTCCATGTGTCTTGTAACATTTTCATAACTGTTGTATTAGTTCATTCATAAATAAATGTATCCGTTATGGGGCTATTACAAAATCGCTAACATATATTTGACCAATAGTGTATGCTTCATTGAAACTGATATGTCTTTGTATAATTATATTTCCAGTTGTAATTGTATAATTACCGTCTTTGAAAGCAAATTCCGCATCTATGCATTGCGGTTATGCAAAATCCGTCAATAAACTGTCAACAGCCGGGACCAACCATTAACCG
>JAODUO010000973.1:132500-165000 GCA_025642075.2 Ridgeia piscesae
CTCCATTCATGTTCCATTACCCCACTGTTATTATATAGCGTAGTGCATAAGATAGATAGAAACATTGCAACATTCCTAGAAAATACAAACCCTAACTTTGACCTTCGACTTTGTTCCTCCCGCCAGGAGCGCAACAACCACACCTCTTTCTCCGCGCCGCGTCCATGAGGGGACACAACTTGCCATTACCTGTCCGCCAGGGGCGCCACTTGATCTAATTTTGCAATTCACCATTTATCCGCCTGGGCCCGCTGACTATTATGTATATATATATATATATATATATATATATATATATATATATATATATATATATATATATATATTATTATATATATGTATTTTGTTGTGTATATATGTTGTATGTATGTATGTATGTATGTATGTATGTTTTATATAGTATTATATATATATATATATATATAAAATATAATATACATATACATATACACATACACACAACAACATCACACACACACACACCACACACACACACATATATATATATATATATATATATATATATATATATATATATATATATATATATATCTTGATTCGAGCATACATGCAACAATACTCTCCACGCCCATATATTGACATATGTCGTCATCCTTGTATGATTCGCCAACTGTGCTATGTAAGGCAATACCAATACAAGTTTCCGACTGTAAAATTGCAACAGGTGTTCTGTGGTTCTCTGAGCCATTCACCAACTAACCAACCAGCCAGCATTTTTTTCACACAAGGCACATGGAAAGTCATGCATCCACTGTAGCTAAAGGTCGCACTCCACGAGAAATAATGTCATACACACATGGACACATACACATAAGGACATACATATATGCATGCACGCCTACACACACACACACACACACACACACACTATATATATATATATATATATATATATATATATTGATTGTCCTAAAATATATATATATATATATATATATATATATATATATATATATTCAGACGAAATCAAATACGTTTGTCAACCTAAACAAAACGCGATATTTATACACGCTTTCGTCGTGCCGATGATATGAAATCGAGCTACTTAGTTCATATGTGTTTAATATGCATATCACAATGTAGCAAATCAGAGATCTGTCTGTCACGTGGAGACACATTTTAGACCCATTCGCCGATACAGGTGGGTCAGTTAGACGTAAAGTGTAGTACACGACGAACGTTCGTCAAGTAAGAGTCCGCAATCGGACGAATGCTGTACAACTAGACTTCTGTACTCCTGAACAGCCACTGCATGTGGTTGAATGTCAACATAGTGTTTAGGGATTGACTGTAATTGCGCATTTGCATTGACTATGCTGACATCGGACATTCCAATATTCTTCTGGAAACATAATCTATATTAAGTGATGATCATAATTATGTTATACATATGCATGGCCGTAACTGCCATATAGAAAATAAATGTGATTGTCAAATTACATCGTAATGAAGCTTGATAATATTGGAAGGCTATGATACATTATATTTTGTGATACTATGATAATATGGTAACGCAAATTTCTTCAGTTGCAGCATAATTCAAACGGTTTATCCATTTATTAGTCGGACTACTTTGCCGAGAAACATACACCCGCGCACACTCGCACCCATTCGCATACAATCGCAAATATATACGCATTGCGAAGTCGCTCTGTTCATGATGTTCATTCAAAGTCACCGGCAATAAATAGTCGACGTAGATGAGCATCATATATGCTCGTATACACCTCACTATGTACGTGTGGGTGACTTTCATGTTGTGTTGTTGTCGACCATCACAGATTTGACGATGCCCGTCTTCGGGACCGAAGGAGCTTCATTATCACATCGCGGTCTAAACAGAACACACCGAAGGCGTTCTTAAGCAGACACAAACATTGCATTTGACACTATTCAGAGTTTAGTTATACAAGTGTTCTGCTTTCAACCAGTCATACATTAACTGGCATTTTTATTGTTTAATTAAACTAAAATACGTATATTATCCCTAAAAGAGGAAATTATATTTTAGTGTGGGACTTGGAGTCGATGCATCACTGCGCAGGAAGCTGATTTCAGACAAAACAGGTCAAATTAAGACGAAGTAACCTACATTGCCCTATTACTTAAATATTTCCTCCAGGACACTTGATGGCACAGTCACGTGCCCATGTGGCATGGTTCCAGTGACACGGACCCACCTCCTGTATGTTTGTCTCACTTAAACCTTTCGAGGAGGCAGCCTGGCGGACAGAAATTCCAGTGGCACGAAAGAGTCATGGCTACCTGGAGGACCTGTGGCGGACTGTATCATACGCCAGAGCAACTGGTGTCAGCATCTAAATGAAGGATGACGACGAAAACAATGGCGTCTCGTATGGGTTTGTTATGTTAATTGCTTAACATATGTTAATGTCAGGTATTGCAATTGTAATTGCAATGTTTGCATTTTACTTGAGACTAAAATGTAAGTTACTATATAGCGTATTACCTGTATTCAATCTACAGGATTACTCAAAGCACTTTGTTCCTTTCTGGGTATCAGACCTGTTCAATTGAACACCGTCTCGACTTCTCTGGGAAATACCTAGCTGCACTGCAATTAATGCTCAAAAAATATAGCCAGATAGACATTCACATAGCCGAGTAAAATGGAGCAACGTAGAGTGAATGAATTTGCTCGTTACTTCGAAGCTCTCGCCACTGCCGCTCTGCGCTAATACTTGAGACTATATGATGTGTAGCATGTGAACATAATATTATATGTACAGAAAGTAATATATCTGTATTCACTTATCAGGGTAATTCGTGACCATGACCCCGTTGTTCTAAAACACGTTTATAATACACCTTGGTCATTTTTATTTGTTTAGCTTAACATATCTCATTTAGTAGCTTAACATATATTAATATCTTTAGAAAATTGAAATATATGTCATTTGAGTATACCTATGATAGTAAGATTTGTACAGAGATAGTAATATATACACTGATAAACATTATTTGGTTGTTACGGATATTTCTAGTCATTAAAGTATTACTTTTCTGATGTTAACACATATACGTGTAGCATAGGTTATATTTACTTCACTTCGTATACGAGTACTGATACCCTTTTGAAAGTCATCGTAGGCAACATGCATTTAATTCCACATACCTTGGTAATACATATAATTCTCCTGTATGCTATTTTGCAAATATGTTATATCTACTTCTGACATGTGCGCATCCTTGTGTGCAGTTCAAAGCGATTTACAAGGACGACTCTGCCTTACCTGATGGGGCAGCACGTTGTCATCGTCATACCACAAATCGCATTACTGGAAATATCGGAGCGAAAATACTAACCTAAAGTACAAGCGAGGTTCGTCATCGGCTGAACTGGGCTTTTGAGTATCAAGATGAAGATGCAGACGGAGATGGCCACCTTTGCTGGCTGAAAGACACCGATGTCTGATGTGGCTGACATCAGAAATGACCTCAGCCACGCCATACTCTTGTCGTGGCCATACGACAAACCATACATGATGGTCACGTATGACGAAACAGTGCACTTAACGAAAACTAACGCCCAGGCGATGTATATGCACCACCACGGTAAGCGAAACATCGATGGTTGCTTTTTCAGTTTTTCGTTACTATTTGATGAACTGGATTCAGATTCATTCTCAGTATTTTGAGATGAAGATTCAATCAATTCACTGGAACCTCTGCTTTCTTCTGAAGAGTCCGACACAGAATCTTCATCATCACTAACGGGTATGTAAACCGGCGGATTTTTGGGGCTAACATATCGGAAAATGAATATGATCAACGTATTAATTGGAATGTTGATAAAAGCGCTCTGGGCGCCAATGATAAAATTGTCCAGTTCAAGTTGGTACGTCCTCAGGTTCTCGAGCATAGGGCTTTTTGACTTCTTCTCGTAAAACATTATGTTAATGAGCATCGCAGACATAATGATAGCGAAACAACAGGACAAACGGTGTATTCTCGTGAACGTGCTGTTTGGACTACACGTAAATACGCTTGCCCAAGGATGTTGCTCACGTAGCCCTTGCAACACCTTCACGCGAAAGGTGTATTGGAATTTTTGTCTCTTCGTGAGTGGTAGTTTATATTCGACATTGGATCGTTTCTCATCCGCTCCCAGTCGCTTGTCGCACACAAAATTCCAGTTCTCGCCAGTTTGCATGTCGTATACGGTGATCTGGTCAAGAAACCTAACAATAGAAATTACGTCGTCCTGTAATCGATGAGTGTGTGTGTGGGTGTGTGAGTATGTTTGTGTGTTTGCGTGTGTACGTATATGTTTACCTATGCATGCTTATACGGGTGGCTGTACATATGTATATTTGTATATATGTATGCATATGTCATAAACCTTTTACGTGTGTGTATGTATGAGTGTATATATGTGAACATATAGGCACACACACACACACACTAATGTATGGCAGACAGATTTAACGCCTATAACTAAAACAGGTGTCCATAATTTGTCCGACCTCCGGCGACGCAGTTATAGACGACGTAATAATCTTTCATGTATAAACATGACATTCTGCTGATGAAATTCCACGTTTAGCCGTTTACAATATTTTTAAATGGTGAAAATCCGAATTCTTCGACACCCTGGACGAATTTGAAAAAAAATTATGTATTTCAACGAACTATCCTTGTGGCTTCGCTAGATCACATGCACAGTTACTGCCCGATACATGTGAATGGGGATATGGGTCGAAACGATGGTGCTTGTTTTCAGCGATGAAGGTTTTCAAATATCTATCATTTAAAACGTTTGCATGGCCATAGATGCTATAATTACCTTGATAATGATGTAGAGAAACATAAAATCCCGCGGGTAGAACTCCACGTATAGCATTTTGAATTGTGTCGATATATTGAACCCCACCAAGTTATCTGGATGAATTAGGAAATACAGACACTAAGAGAAAAAATGTTATTATATATATATATATATATATATATATATATATATATATATATATATATATATATATAAGTGTACCCTACTGTTTTTTTCTCAGGAACGTACCAATAATGTCGCGTGCTGGTGTATTCGATCGACAATACAATGCTCTTTAACTCGCCAAGACTTGAAGTCTCAGCCAATACGAACCAGTCTTCCGCACCAGTGTTAAAGAGACGCACGTTGTTATCTTCTAATACATGCTTGACACTTTCATCTTGATCGCCAAACAGTGTTATAGAAACCGTGGCTTTTGTGCCAGCCTTTGTGTTCATATCCGTCAGTACAGATATCACATATATGTACGTGGCATCTTCTGCGTTGTCAGAGAGAAATGTTAGGCGGCGCTGTAACGACATATAAGATAACTGCATGCACTGCAGACGCATCGATTATAATACGCGGTAGAAAATATATAATATTCGCGTTTCATAACACTTGCGAATGCTTATTTAACTATAATCACAATTGCGTGCTTATGTATTTGTGTACATATGTCTGCATATAATGTGTGTATATAAATATATATATATATATATATATATATATATATATATATATATATATATATATAATATTTATTTATATATATATATATATATATATATATATATATATATACATATTATATACACACATTATATGTAGACATATGTACACAAATACATAAGCAGCAATTGTGATTATAGTTAAATAAGCATTCGCAAGTGTTATGAAACGCGAATATTATATATTTTCTACCGCGTATTATAATCAATGCGTTCTGCAGTGCATGCAGTAATATATATATATATATATATATATATATATATATATATATATATATTATATATATTATATATGGAGTTTATATAATATGTATGCTAACATGTGTATCTATGTATCTATGTATGCATGCATGTTATATTTTATGTTGTATGTATGTATGCATGTATGTATGTATGTATGTATGTATGTATGTATGTATGTATGTATGTATGTATGTATGTATGTATGTATGTATGTATATGTATGTATGTATGTATGTATGTATGTATGTATGTATGTATGTATGTATATGTATGTATGTATGTATGTATGTATGTATGTATGTATGTATGTATGTATGTATGTATGTATGTATGTATGTATGTATGTATGTATGTGTATGTATGTATGTATGTATGTATGTATGTATGTATGTATGTATGTATGTATGTGTGTATGTATGTATGTATGTATGTATGTATGTATGTATGTATGTATGTATGTATGTATGATGATGTATGTATGTATGTATTGTATGTATGTATGATATGTATGATTGGGAGAATAGAGACATGTATTAGGTACATGTTCAAATAAATGTAGATACATTATTATAAATTATGCATAGGTATTATATCAGGTATCAATGAGACCCACTATTTATTCATCATATATATATATATATAAATGATTTTGCACTAGCAACTAAAATGTTTATTCTCATTTATGCCGACGATGCAACTCTTTCAAGTACATTAACTGTGTTGAGTGATAACATACATAACCGAAATGTACAATCTTTAATAAACGAAGAGCATCTTCAGATCTATGATTGGCTTAACATCAATAAATTATCACTAAATGTAGTAAAATCTAAATATATGATATTTCAAAAGAACAAATATCCAGATACTCAATCTGAAGATAGATAATATAAATATTGATCAGGTCAAGGAATTGTATTTCTTTGATTTAATTACAGATACAATTTAAACTGGAAAAAGCACACTGAATAACTACTAAATGTGTGTTCTAAGACAATTTGAATTTTCAACAAATTGAAACGTATGTTACCTCTAGATATAAATAAATATTATATAACTCACTAATAGTGCAACACATTAATTACTGCATCATGGCATGGGGCTGGAATCAAATAGAATAAAAAAGTTACACAAAAGCCCTGAGAATCATTACTTTAAGTAACTACATTTCCCACACTGAACCACTGTAAAACAACTTAGCTTATTAAAGATAGATGACATCATTAAATTACAGCAATTAAAATGTTAATATAAATATCTACACAATGACTTGCCTTTTAATTTACAACATTGGAGGTTTGTGTTTAAATATGAGAGACATGGTCATGACACAAGAGACAAAAATTAAATATACACTTATTAAATTAAACATGATTTTGCAAAGAAATGTCTCAGACATAATTTGCCACAATTACTAAATAACCTTCCTGGAATAGTGAAAGAAAAACTCATGTCACAGAGTACACAGGGATTTGTCAAATATGTTAAAAATAAGTTATCAAGTAACATGCATAGTACAAAACTCTTATGTACGTATGCCAAATTAAGAATCAAAAACCACCACCTATCAACTTCGTTCAGTATTTATATTTTAAACTGCCTTAAGATACAATAACCATATAAGCAGCGCACATGCATCTTCATATTATGTTTTTGTTTTGTCTTTTGTTTGTTTCTGGAAAAAAAATTCTAGATGAAGAAATTATTATGTACATTAAATTTCCTGAAAGTGGTTCCTCGATAGCGAGTAGCACGGTCTCAGATGAGTCTCCTGATCCTACTTTGTACTGTTAATTATACACATTGTTACCATATTTGCTGTGATTTTATGTTTGTATCTTTCGGAATATGTTTGACATAGATAACGTGTATGTGTGTTTTGCTTAAAATACTGGTCGAATAAAAATAAATTCTTCTACTTCTTCTTGTACAATAACAAGTAGACGCTATTGTATTGTGTAGAATGAATTATAATCATGAATACGTATACATTTACGAGCTATTCTCATTTCTTACTGTTTTACTGCTTTACTCTACGCAATAACATACAGGTTATATATATATATATATATATATATATATATATATATATACATATATATATACATATATATATATATACATATATATACATATACACTAATATATATATATATATATATATATATATATATATATATTATATATATATATATATATGTATGTGTTATATGTATATGTATATATATATATATATGTATATATATATGTATATATATATTGTATATATATATATATATATATATATAATTTAGGATATATAAGTAGCTTGTTACTGGACTATAATGACATAAACAATAATACACAAGCACATAATAGAGTAGATTCCGTACAGAAATTGTCCTATTAAATACCGCATTTAAAAAAACACACAATGATATAACCATATTTTGAAATATATTACTGCTGTAAACGTTCATCTCCTAGAATAAATATTGTTGCATACATTTGAAACATGAACAACTTTGCCAAGAATTTCAGCATAACATACATTGAAATGCACGTTCTTCAGCAGTCGTTTTGTCGTGCGCTTAACGGAGTTTGGTAAGCAACCTGGAAAAATAATTTCACTATGGTCTTAAGAAACAGTCAGTCTTCCACGCTCTCCACATCAGAAAAAAAATTAAAGTTTAACTCTACTAACCACACACATGGGCCCGCTAGATTAAACAAAGAATGACAGGCACACAGACAGATAGACAGACAGACAGACATACACACACACAGACAGACAGACAGACAGACAGACAGACAGACACACACACAGACAGACAGACAGACAGACAGACACACACACACAGACAGACAGACAGACAGACAGACAGACAGACAGACAGACAGACAGACAGACAGACAGACAGACAGACAGACAGACAGACAGACAGACAGACAGACAGAACAGACAGACAGACAGACAGACAGACAGACAGACAGACAGACAGACAGACAGACAGACAGACAGACAGACAGACAGACAGACAGACAGACAGACAGACAGACAGACAGACAGACAGACAGACAGACAGACAGACAGACAGACAGACAGACAGACAGACAGACAGACAGACAGACAGACAGACAGACAGACAGACAGACAGACAGACAGACAGACAGACAGACAGACAGACAGACAGACAGACAGACAGACAACAGACTGACTGACTGACTGACTGACTGACAGACATATCGACAGAGCGACAGGCAGACATACGTACATACACGCAGGCAGAAGGACAAACAGACAAACGACAAACATACACACAGATTTATTATATATATATATATATATATATATATATATATATATATATATATATATATATATATGTATATATATATATATATATATATATAGAGAGAGAGAGAGAGAGAGAGAGAGAGAGAGAGAGAGAGAGACGCGAGGAGACTGCTTTCGTTTCCGTCAATATGCTTCATTTTCGCATATTTTATCAGAACAGTTTTATATCAAGGCTGAAAAGGATGCAGTTTGCAGTACATGATAATAATGTTTACTATGCTGATGAATATTTAAAAAAACATATGTTCACCTACATGCATCACGTCCATCCGGTCTTTCTTAGCCGCCCATACCAACAGCAACACGAACATAATCCAGAAGCTTAATACGGTGGCCAATGTCACTACGTTTGTCTGGATACGAAGGAGAAGAGAGAAGTCGAATATATCGACTTTGGTGGGAGGAATAAAATGTAGCCCACAGAATGTACTTAGGTGGTTGCAGTTACAAACGAGCCTCGAAGAAGACGAATGTGGCGACACCTGGACAGAAGATAGGGAAGAACAGGCAGCAACTGAGAAAATGTGTTGTTCAAATTCGGCATATCTGAAACTCTGCTTAATTATAATATAGTGATGATGAAATGAAGCAAAGTTGCATCCATGCACATGTGCTGCATGCATTTGCACATGCTGAAAAAACATTACGCACTTTAACGAGGAAGTGATGCAAGTTTGCGTGTATACGCACGCAACAGGCTCACATAGAAACACACTCTCTCATTTTAACACACACACACACACAC
Source organism: Ridgeia piscesae (assembly GCA_025642075.2). Lineage (NCBI taxonomy): Eukaryota > Metazoa > Annelida > Polychaeta > Sabellida > Siboglinidae > Ridgeia > Ridgeia piscesae. The sequence continues at coordinate 142,367 of JAODUO010000973.1, forward strand.
ACACACACACACACACACACACACACACACACACACACACACACACACACACACACACACACACACACACACCTACGCAGAATTACGCGTACACACATACTCACACACACACACTCATTTTAACATAACACACAACAACACAACAATACACATACATATACCTATACACGTGCACGTGCACGTGCACGCGCACGCGCACACGCACACGCACACCCACACGCACACGCACACCCACACACACACAACACACATACACACACAACACATACACATACACATACACATACACATACACATACACATACACATACACATACACATACACATACACATACACATACACATACACATACACATACACATACACATACACATACACATACACATACACATACACATACACATACACATACACATACACATACACATACACATACACATACACATACACATACACATACACATACACACAGAAAGGCCGTGTGCATGGATATCCCAACAAAAATTACTGGTTATCAGCACTGCCACAATCAGCCCTGCGTGTGGAAGATTGTGACGGTCCGAACAGTCTTGTATCTCGAACAACCTCTATTATACGTAATTGGCAGATTTGATAAAATAGCAAGAAACCAACATTATTGTTTCGGCATTTTCATTACATACTACATGAATGTGGAACCAATAATATATATTAGATTCGCATACAAATATCCACCATAAGCACAAGTTAACACCCATATAAACGTACACACGCACACATACGCATGGAAACACAAGTGTAATTTGACCATCAAACACACTTACTTCACAACCGTCGGTAATCCACTTGTCATTCTGGTTGTTCCAGTACACACATTCTTTCGTCACGTGACGCACGATGGTGACATTCACATCTAGGTCAGCTTCAGTTGATGGACCCTTCTTTCCTGAGCAGAATCCACACTCACGTTTGGATCTCTCTAAGCATTGTTTGCAGAGTGTCGCGTCATACGCGGCTGGCATAAGACCGAAATACAAGATCACGGTTTCGTTGCTGTTACGCAATGTTCCAAAAAGGCTGACCCCTGTACTATTCGCGTTCTTGTGCTATGATTTCCAGACCAAGCGCTGTTTTCGTATCCAGTGTCTTAGGCAAACTTGCCGCAGTGAAATCTACCACGAGCAGAAAAGCATTCGGGCTAATTCGATCACCGCCGTAGAAGTCCTCCAAAACCGGCCTCTGGTACGCCTTCACTACGATAACCAGAGCCACTTCGGCTGACGCAGTCAGCTCGATGTGGTAGGGTTTGTTAGATACAACAGGAAGAGATACAACACTGATATCTTCCTCGTGTACGTCTGCGCGGTTTTCAATGTACGAAATATGAGCAACTACGGTTCCGTTCACATCTGAAATTACATCGGAGAGTATATAATTACGTTGCGTTCTACTGACATATCTAATGCATAGTTGGTAGGCTGAACGTTTAATTGATTAATATTATCTAGTCACATCATGTTTTTTATTAAACAAAACATATCATAAGAGTAATGTAACTGTAATATGATTAACATACAGTGTGTCGTTCATGTTAACAATAATAGTTTGTCCCAGGAATGCATAACCATGACGATGGTATTTTGTAACCGTCACGATGTAAAGTGCAGCAAGTACCTTCTGTGGAGACAGGAAATGTAATGCTGACATTTCGTTGTACTTGTATAGCTTCTCCTTTGGAGCAAACCGTTTGGTAATGTTTTATGGAAACCAAGTTTTTGATTAGATGTTTTGATGAACTGCTCCAAATGTACGGATTGTTTCTCATCCTGAGAATCTATCAAACATCAAATAAGGAGTGACATAGCGAATTTACCCACAAGTTCAAACACACTCAACAGTCACACACACACACACACACGCACGCACGCACGCACGCACGCACGCACGCACGCACGCACGCACGCACGCACGCAAGCGTTATCGCATAATATTGACTCCATGGTTTAATATATAGATATATATATATATATATATAATTATCGGATCGCATTATTGTGAGCAAGTCGAACGACAGGTATTTGTACATTCAACGCCTTTATTGAGTATGTATACAGCTCCCAGAGGGCGGCCCGCTCCTATTAGTATTCAACCACGCACCCCTTGGTGGACTCGACGCCAATTGCAGGCAAACCCGTTTCTCAGGCCTCTAGTGATAATGGGTTACAATTACTGGGTCCCGATTCTAGTATTGACCGTTAGCTGGCCCAGGGTAAACTGCGCCTCGGCAGTTGTCCAGCTTGACCAGCTGGGCGTGGCATTATACCTCAGTGCCCTCTGTTGACTATACGTATCGTATCAACCAGAGTTACATTATCACCGAACATTTTTTACAAGGGAAAGGACACAATGGAACAACGATATATATCCGAGTGTAACTACTGCTAATTACATAGCAGTCTGAATAATTATTATTTTCTAACGAAACACGCAACATAAGAAATATGTGTGGTCACTCACTCCCAATCCAAAGTTTCTTTGCGAATTACAGTCGTCGCTTTCCAGTACACGCCCCTGTATTGTCAATGATACACCATTTTTGTCGCCTTGAGAGGGGGGCAGGTTAAAGGTCTGCCTGCCATTTATGTAATCTAGACCTTTCTTTAACACCATCACGGTATCTCCAGTCTTGATTATAATTGTCCTGTTTCCTGGCACCATTAGATTGATAATTGTTGATGTAATGCGATCGACTGTCCCGATAAGTTGCTTAGTTAACTTTCGAGTCTGGAATGATACCATATAACATTATTTTAATGCCATCATTATAATACGTGGGTCATGGTCACTGTAGATATAACACGCAGTAAGCCTTACAACATTCAGTAGATAATGCACATCTTGGGATATTGGATATTGTATCTTTTGAAACGCGTCACAGTTTGCACGTTAATAACTGTTTTGTCTAGAGAAATAAATGTGGCATGTGGGTATATGTTCTATGGGACAAGGATTTCAAAAGAACCATTTTTTTATTTCCGGCTTTCGCGTCCGCCATTTTAAACGATGGCGCTCGTCTATACAAATGTCACAATATCTCAAAAAACTACATCACATTGAGCAGTAATGTTGATGACAATAGATAGGTTGGTGGATAGCGATATCACCAATGTCTATTTTACCTTCATTAACTTTCATTTATGCGCCATTTTTAAAGATGGCGTCCTGCTCAGTCATTTACCCATATCTTAAGAACTACGTAATATAGAGCCAATACAATTTATGGCCAGATATGGTTATTTAAATTGTGTTACTCTTAACCTTTATTGACTTTCAAATATCCGCAATTTTGTAATATCCGCCATTTTTTAAGATGACGCCCGACCAAATCTCCATTATTATTATTGTATCCATTTAAAAACTACGTGGTTTAGATACCAAACGTTGATGTCAAAATAAAAAATTATTAGAACTAATTATGTGCTAAGATAGCCAGTTATCCCTATGTCTTATGATCTACGTATCGTCGAACCTAGAAACTGATGTGGAAATATAGATGTTTGGTGGCTACAATTTAAAGATGGCTCTTAGATATTCTATAAAACGGACAGAGTTGGCCAATTCAAACATTGGTTTACTGATTTCAAAATTATGTCATAGCATATTGAAAACTCCCAATATGTTCAGCCACCCACACCCTCCCAGCTGCAAAATTGAACGAGTACTGAATTCTGGAGCTGGTGTTTCCTTAGTTTGCACTAACAAGAATCGACCACCATGCTGGTGCTATCCAGGCTCCTGAGATTTGGGGATGATTGGGTCTAAGACTACAACCCGTGATCAAACTTTCGTACTCACGATTACTTCTCACGATTTTTTTTTTCATATGAACAGTTGCGAGCAAATATATTTGACAGATAGAAATGGCAATATTAGAAGTAATCTAATAAATGTAATAGTAATTGAGCTATTAATTTTCTATTACTGTTGAGCATTTCAGTTAAATAAATATTCAGTCAGATTTCCTAATTAATACCTTCTTTCCCCAGAGAAGCCACATCTCCTGACCCTCCTGCTTACTGTAGTACTGTTATATTGTTACAGTCCCTGGGAAGCCCTGGAGGAGATAAGCATCCTCTAACATTTTGCTTTGTAATTTTAAAAGCCATGCCACAGCCTCACCTGTACTGTTTGCTCTGTCCGTATGGTGTGAATGACTGGTCATGGTTCCTATGGTCCACCGTTCCTACATCCAGAATCCTGACTGGATCCGGGCGCATAGCTGCTAAATCCCTGTCTATTGTGTTTAGTTAAGTGCAAACTGTAGACCTGTCTACAGAGGTAAAAGCAAAAACATGTTGTTTGTTATGTTAATCCAGGAGGTCCATAATAAAATGCCTATGTTGCCTTAAGAAGAGACACTGCTAATCACTGCTAGGATCTTGTGGGTTTTGTGAAGAAGTGTGATAGCTCACCTTCAAAGTCAGCCAGGAAACCAGAATAGCCTGGTGCCAGCTTGGAGTGTGACTAATGAACAAATGGGATATTGACCTATGGTCACTGTCAGCCTCAATGCTCTGGCTCTGAGCAAACAAAAGTTGTGGTCATTGCAAGGCCATGGAGGGCATCTGATGTTAAGTTTCTTCATCAGTAATTAGCACTGTTGGGTGAAGTTGCGGTGAAGGTAATTAGTTTGACAGCCATTACAAGTGACCGTGAAAACGAAATATTGATATTGACACCGTATTTGTAAAGGTATTTGAAAGTACTTGAAAAATAATTAACTACAAATACAAATACTTTTAATTGCCAAACGTCAAATACAAATACTTTAAAACAGTATTTAAAAACCTTCCAACACAAGTGTATTCAACCCCTAGTCTTACATACTACACATTTGAATTGGATACTCTTTTGAATATGACCCCCTGCATTTGAAATGTTGTTATTGTAATGTATTTGATCATGCGTATTTGACAAGTACAATAAACAGAGGACATTTGAAATTATTAAATGCATCATATTTGTATTTGATTCGGAAACCATAACTTAAATTATTAATCCAGCATTAAATGATTCATTCAATACCTGAGAAAGTTGTATGATTATTAATAATAATAACACATGGATAGTGGATAGCAGTACTCAGTTAGTACACTAGATAGTGACACAGCAACAGAAAAAGAATGACACATCGGGATCCCATGAAAGTCGCCTTTATGTCAGAAAAAAGAAAATTCATTAAAATAATCATGAAAGTAATCATTATTACAGTCTAATGTAATCGTACTCGAGTACATTAATAAGTAATCGTACATTTGTTTTCTGAGTACTCTTACTTGTACTCGTACTCATGCATGTTCAAAGTAAGCATACTCGTACTTGATTACATTTGTATTGTAAACACACCATCTCTGACCATGGGTACGTGGGAGTTTGTTTAATCCTTGTTCATATCTCAGTAATTTGAAAGGTACTACCAGACGTTTTTGACATGGGTAATGTAGAGCCATCCAGGATATAATGGTGTGCACAAGAACTCTTCACAGTCCTAGACCACTTCAGTGGACTGTTCTGCTCCTTATGCAAATCCAGCCAGTGCAGCAACTACATTCCGGAAGATGGAAGAAATGCTGTGAAGTTGGTACCCACTGTATAGGTAGACTATTAATAGGTTTCTGCTTCCACAATATGTTGAATCATGCGACTGTGTTTTTCTTTGGGTATGCTCACACCTGTAAACACAGGGCAGTCGGAGTTTGTCTTGACATAATTGCGTGTCACGGTCACTACGTTCTCAGCAGTTTTTATGTCGAAGAAATTTTTACCAGGTATAGAAGTATGATGCACGTTGAATCATCTACTATGTTGGATCATATTCCCTTGGAATTGCCTCTGCACGGTGTTGATTCCTTCAGTGAGGATACTTTCGTATAACTGGCAAAGATAACTTTCACTTGGCCATGTCATCGAGCTTTTGACTGGATGAGCTAATCATGTGATTTGTTATCGTCTTTGTAGTTACGGAATTTCTTGACAGCCACCAACACACCAAGGCTGTCATTCCATCGACTATGAGACAGCATCTCAGTTGGATGGATTTCTATAATAGCTTATGGGGTTGTGCCACTTTTGGCCTGCACAATTTTCTCCAGCAAGTGTTACTTTGTCATTTGTTAGATGGCTCGATTTATTTGGCTCCATCAACATCCACTTTCTGTATGCAAACTCTGGGAAAAAGTACTGATGTTTCCTTCAGAATCTCAGTTTCTGAGCCATCTTTCTATTCCATATATTTTGAAGTTACACTCCACTACAGTAAGTTTTCCTTTGTCCTTTGTCATATTAGTGCTTATCATATGATTGTCACGTGAAAAGGTTTGATGACAGTTTCCAGAAGACATTTGAAAGTTTGTAGAAGATAGTGTTGCCAGAGCCAACATGCACTTCACAATGCCGTGCAATTGCAGTTGATTTTGGATTTGGTGGGGTGGGGATGGATGAACATATTGGGAGTTTTCAATACGCTATGGCATAATTCTGAAATCAATAAACCAATCTTTGAATTAGCTAACTCTGTCCGTTTTACAGAATATCTAAGAACGTTGCCTCCAAATCGTTGCCTCTAAACATCTATATTTCCACATCAGCTTCAAGGTTCGACGATACGTAGATCATAAGACTTAGGGATAACACATAATTATTTCTAAAAACAAATGTATTTTAACATCAACATTTGGTCTCTAAGCCACGTAGTTCTTAAGCTATGGATATAATAATTTTAGAGATTTTGTCGGGCGCCATCTTACAAAATGGCGGATATTTTAAAGTAAATAAAGGCTAAAAATAATACAATTAAACTAATAATATCTAAAAAAAATTACATCTTTCCACCAAAATGTTTGCTTTAGAGTAGGTAGTTCTTAAGATATGGCTAAATGGCTGAGCAGGGCGCCACCTTTAAAAATGGCGCTTATATGAATGTCAATGAAGGTAAAATGTACATTGGTGTATATCGATATACACAAATCTTTCAAATATCATCAAAATTATTGCTCAATGTGATGTTGTTATTGAGATATTGTGGCATTTGAACTGACGACCGCCATCTTTACAAATGGCGAACGCGAAAGCCGGAAAATTCCAAAAATGGTTTATTTGAAATCCTTATCCAATAGAACATATATGCACGTACCACAATTATTTCTCTAGATGAAACAGTTTGGCGGCCATTTTTAAAATGGCTGCTAAATTACTGTGGGACCAAATAGAATAAATGGCAACAAGGGTTTTTAAGTTGTATGTACTATTTAGATGCTTTTAAAACCTGTTGCCAACATCATACCCAAAAACATGACAAGATTGAAGTATTTGACATTTATCAACGGACTAGTTGCCAGTTCAGGTGGATGTCACGAAATCATTTTGTTTGCCTTGCCGGCCACTTGTCAAGATTACCGTTAAAAATGGATACGAAGCAATATGGCACTAAATCAAATATCCACATATCCCTATTACTTGTTTGGATCAGTTTACCTAAAATATAGTGGCTTATAATTTCTGCGATATTCACATCATCAATAGAAATGTCACCACATATTTCAATAGTAATGTCACAACATCTTTGCAACTGCATCACTTAGGGCAGTCATTTCTATGCTTGAATAGTTTTCTGGTCAGCGGTTTAACTCAAAAAACGAACACGCCAGTACGGAAATAAGTGTACAAGCCTTTTGTACTGCATAGAGTGTGGGCCAGCGGATCGTATTCTTATGTTTACTGTGTTGTATATCACCCAGTAATCACGTACGTAACTGATAGCACTAGCACGTGTTATTTATAAATCGCCTGTCTCAGTATGACCCATGTGTGTACTCAATGACGTGTTTACATTTATCCGCTAGTTTATTATGATCGTTTGTTTTTGCAGCTACCTTGGTCTTATGAAATGGTCTAAAACATTCCCTATAAACATTATTGTCTCCGCCTTTGGTTTATTAAGATTTCTTCGAAGTATGGATGTTTTACTTATTAACGAAAAAAGTAAGCCACACGTCTCATCTGTACGTATTTTAATGACAGTTGTAACATTATATTGGACATACTATTTCATTAGTTGATTTATATTTTATCTTTAAGTTTTATTGGGATACGCAACAAATAATACAGACGTAAAACAACACCAGCTAAATATTAATATATTTAATACTGTTAGCGTTAGCTATATTCTATATATAAGTTATATCATATATTTAATACACTATTCAGAAATGGTCAGCCACATATGTGAGACTAAACCTAGATTTGTAACTGCCATAAATATAAGTTTGTATGCAGATGGTTTAGCGAGTTGCTGTAATACATATTACTCTTGTATACTGTCTATGAAATCATCAGTGTTATGATGAATAACATAAATTAATAAATTTCAACAAGCCTGCATCTCGTTGATCATACTGCTTCATGACTATGTTCCATACCAAATGCATAGTTTCCGAGGAGACATTTTCGGTTTCAGCGTCTATCATCTTCAGACATCCCTCGTAGATAACTCTGGATAACAAACAAATTAAAAAAAAAACAATGCGAAATGCAAGCAGTATTTCGTAAGATTAATACGAAATGAATGCGTGCGTATGTTAGCGTGTACGCATATGTGCAAGCATGTGTGCGTGTATGTGTGGTGCGTGTGTGTATGATACATATGTAGTATGTTCTAAATATGCTATCTCTAACTTGCCTAGTGTTCCTTCTTCAACAACACCGCGTTTTTAGTCATAACAATGACTTCAATTTCTTTTAAATAAAATCAATCTGATATATAACCAAAGGTGCATTTTATGTAAACGTTCAAAAACATACGTCGCAGCTTCTTTTATATGTTCTGGGTTTGATTCTGGTGAATCATTAGTGTCATTCGCATCCTTGAGAAACGATGCTTTCTCCAGAAAGGTTGTCATATTGTCGAGGAGATCAACTGCACTGAGCTGCGAACATGAAAGGAGTAACTATGGTTGTGTCCTACTACGCATTGTGACACAGTCGCCATCAGGACGAACTTATACAACGCTTTCTATATTACACGTATCAATGCAGTAATTAATTCATTTGCTGTTAACAATTAATAACATATTTGCTTACCTTCCAGCGAGTTGTAGAAGAAAACTTTGTTGCAACAACATCTTTGAACAAGTTTGCCTTCAGACGGACAGTCGTGACGTCTTTGTTCTCGATACGAATTAGTAATTGTGTAATATTCTCACGTAACTGCATACAAATACATAACAACGTGAATAGATGGTGTTATTATTGCAAATCATCCTCTGGTTGTGCAATGAAACACATACATGTTTATTTAGACAAATACACATACATGCATGTTTACATACATACACCCATACACCCGTACACCCGTACACCCGTACACACGTACACACGTACACACGTACACACGTACACACGTACGCACGTACGCACGTACGCACGTACCTACATACCTACATACATACATAGATACATAGATACATACATACATACATACATACATACATACATGCATGCATACATACATACACACATACATACATACATACATACATACATACATACATACATACATACATACATGCATGCATGCATGCATACATACATACATACATACATACATACATACATACATACATACATACATACATACATACATACATACATACATACATACATACATACATACATACATACATACATACATACATACATACATACATACATACATAAAACATACTTACATACATACATACATACATACATACATACATACATACATACATACATACATACATACATACACATACATACATACATACATACATACATACATACATACATACATACAACGCACAAGCACACACAAAAACATATAAAACACGTATTTTACACACACACACACACACACACACACACACACACACACACACACACCCACACACACCCACACCCACACACATACACACACACCCACACACACACACACACACACACACACCCACACCACACACACACACACACACACACACACACACACACACACACACACACACACACACACACACACACACACCACACACACACACACACACACACACACACACACACACACACACACATGTTTACCACTACTTATATACATTTGTTTACGTATAATTACCAATAATGTAGCCAGATAATTTACTTTGTATTCATCACGACCTCCGGTATTGCCGCTCTACACTCTTAGGTTTTTTGTTTTTATGGATAAGATAACCCTATTCGCTCTCTTCTCTACTCGTTTGAGCATTGTATAGTTTTACAATAATTGATGCTTTTTTGTGTGTTATTGTGCAATTTAAATGTTGGTTTATTAACGTACTTTGGTGTTCACTTCTGTTTCTGTTGATGCTGCTTTGCCAGATACTGCTAACGCACATTTCGCCCAAGCGATGGCACCTGAACATTCACATAAATATTGATGTAGCTACTCGACATAAATCTAGTTCCATATATAATAAAGCTCTATACAGAGTTATGAATAATGCTAATTGCATACGTGAATTAATGCATTGATGTCAGTATGTATGTGTTGCTGTCGCGGTGTTACCACTGCGTACTGTTGCTATGACTGGTCATTCCTATATGGCTACCCCCAGAGAAAGATGTTTGATAAAAGCTTCGTTCAGTTAAACATGTACACATTCTGCCCACTGTATTGCTGGGTTCTGGGGCAATTCGCCATCCCAGTCCTGGCAGCAATTTATGGTTGCAATGTAGATAAATGGTACAAGGAGGGAGAAGGAGAGGCAGACAGAAAGAGAGATGGGAGGACAACATCCCGGAATGGACTGGCTTGACGCTGGGCGCCGCCATGAGGAAGGCTGAGAGGCGAGAGGAATGGAGGGAGCTGGTTGCCATGTCATCTGTGGCGCCCCAACGGTCCACTAGACTATGGGAGGATAGGTGAAGGTGAAGGAAGGAGTAAATGGTTCAACCTACTGGGTCAAGCAGTTGAACCTTGTTAATATGAATAATATAGTGCTCCAACTCTATCTATTTCGTCATACGGACTCTATAACAAACCTATTACACTAATAAAACGTACCTGGGACATCATCCTTGTCCAGTAAATTGAATTGTTCAGTCACCATGTTCATCACTCCTCCTTTGCTGGCAACATGTAGCATCTACAATATATATAAAACAATGTCCCATGATAGGCTCTGGATGCAGATATTGGTTTTGTTAAGCTGAGTAATATTCGTTGCTTTGTTGTTAACCATTAAGATACAATATACATGTATCTTTACCTGAACGGTAACATCGTTTTCTAACCTGAAATTGGACTTCGACGTAGTTGGACGCCCCCAGTTGATTGCCAACAACTACCCGGATGACGGCCGTGTAGTTGTTGTGATGTTTAGAGGGCACCATCAATGGCGGCATGTAAGGTATGTCTACACTGACGTACAGCAGCAGACCTACGTATGAATACATATAAAAGATTGCTTTGCGTTGGCTTACAATAGTAAATGTATAAGAAGACATTCGCGGAAACGCTCGTCTAAACTAAAGTAATGATATATATATATATATATATATATATATATATATATATATATATATATATATATATATATATATAATATATATATATATATATATATATATATATATATATATATATATATATATAGGAAGAGAGAGAGAGAGAGAGATTCGATTTAGCCAACTATGTGTTATAAACCGACCGAATTGACTGGGCGTGTTGTACTCTCCAGGGTCGACGTAGAATGTGTACGTGAGGGGAGGAGACGGGTCCTGAAGCCGGAACAGTTGACGGCGAACTTGTCTTGCATGAATATGCCTCGTGTCGGTGTGACGGAGCACGTGCCAAGAGTCGGCGGGGTCGCCATGTGTAACGCGTAAGACGATTTCAATGTTCGTGTCCGGTTTAGTCCTATTCGAATCTTAACTAAAACCATAATAATATAGTCGACTGTAAGCGTGCGCTGTTGCGGATTCATTTAAGTAAATATCTAATAATTGGTGCAACATTAACATATTAGTTGTCAACTCAACCGATCCCAATACAACGACTAGTAATTATCACATTGTATGAAACCAGAACATAGCCCTGACATCGAAAGAAATAATGACTACATGCTATCTTATGTGCTGCGTTTGCTTAATCTAAATTACAAAATTCTATATGGGTATCAAAGTCCTGGCCGACACTTACATTCTCATTGCAAGAACACACACACATATTGACTAATTTCAATATATATCCTGGAAATCAGTTATTTAAAGCTGGCCAATCAATGTACACTGAGGAAAGGCTAATTGTATCACATGTTTATTAGTAGTGTTATGTTTATTTGTATAAGATAAATGTATTTATATTTAGAAGTAGACAAGTTCATTGTGTGCTGCTAGCAAGCCACTACCGGTCTACCGTTGTATTCGGATTTAGCCATTCCTTGTCACAGTTGACATGCGGCAAAGCGCATGCCATCATTTCAACGAGATTAGCTCATTGGGAAGAGTATCACAAGCAATTCGTTTTCCCTGGCACGCAAAATGGGCTGGCGAGTTGGCTGTCACACAAGTGTAGTGACTTGGCACACAAGTCGTAATCCACTTCATTTCTGTTCACATAATATCATCTTCTTATTTATATTCCTGGTCTGCCTTTCTCTCCGACGGCGACTCAGCCCACGTCCCAAACACAAGCATTATTGTTGTTTATGTTGGTGGTCGTTTGCGGTGAGATCAACATCTTATTACGTTCACCTTGTCTTGTCTCACAATTTCTTGTCTCAGTTGGGTTATCTCTTGTGTCAATGAACGTCAATGAATTTCGTTAACACAATCTGCTTTCCTGCTTTTTCTATTTTGTTATGTTTCGTTTATCAGTGTTTGCTGACAGGATTAAATCTGTCGCAATAATGCTGACCTAAATTCTTAATTTAATGTAAGCAGTAATACACATTTGTTACCGGCGGCTTACCAAACACTTGCACGGTATATGTAATCCCAGACTGTAGAACATCTTCGTAAATGCTCAGAAACTGACGATTTCTGTCTGATCCGATGTCCTGTTTCCAATCGATGTCAGGCGTTATTGACCATTTAGTCGACACAACGGACAGCGGGTGGACAGCTATTTTCAACTCGGTTGCCTCGTGAACGTTGGGACGCCGTTTGCAGTTCCTGACACAACTGTAAACAACATGTAATGGTTATGGATAGCATAGGGTGACGATGCAAACTACATACATTTCTAAAATACTTCCAGAAATGTTTTCTACATTTTTGTATTACAGAAGGAGCATTTGCATAAAGGTATTCACAAAACAGACATACTGGTAATATTCTTTGATAATAAATGCGCTCACACAATGGTCAACGAAAGGTTCGGCTCTTCCGGCTGTGTAGCAATCACACCTGTAATTAGAGGTAGAGTTTACTTAATTATTATAATGTTAGCTTGGGTAAATTTTATAGAAAGATACCGTACAATTTAGCAAACTAAAATGTGTACATATAAGAATACAAGAGCCACAACACAAAGTGTTAATTTTAACACAAAAGCATTACCATGGACTCATAATAAACATCCTCGAATGAAATGATACGGTTTCTTGGTTTATATTAGTAAATTAATTACCTCTCACGAAACTTGTTTATGTTTCTCTGTATATGTTGACTGCATCTCACAGCGTTCTTCAGCATATTGATATTACGGTCGTGTCACATGACGTACATCTGGCATACACGCTGGATCATGATGGGCGGGAGTTCCTGGCCAATGTCGCTCTTCAAATGCCAGCTTCCCCTTTGTATGTTAATTACCTCGTTGATTTTTTCCAATGTTAATTGTGCTAAGGGCTAGGATTTTGTAATATACCTCATTAAACACTGGTGGTCTGAGTTCAACTATAAAATCAGTCCGCTGAAGAAGGCTGAGATGCAGCCGAAATATACAGAAAAGAGAAATCATTTTCTTTTTTGCACGGGTAGCAATGCAATTTATCTGCGGGGATTAATAAAGTATTAATCACTAAATAAAATCAAGCCATTATTACAGTCGTGCACATCAAAGGAAATATATAATGCCTTAGTTCAACCCCATTTATCATATGGTCTACCTGCTTGGTATAGTAACATTCGTGGCAATTTAACTAACATAAACATACTATTTAAACTTCAAAAAAAAGCTGTTCGATTGATCGACAAAAGCAAATTTAAAGCGCATACTGATCCCATCTTTAAAAAGTTCAATATTCTTAAATTAGAAGACATATTTATAATTCAAGGCTATCAGCTATACGATAAAATAATGAATAAACAATGTCCAAAATACCTTTTAACATATGTCATGAAAAACAATGATGTTCACAGTCATGTATCCAGAAAAAGCAATAATATTAATTTATGTTTCATAAGAACAGAACTAAAAAGTGGGATTGTTTTATAAACTACATACCATACTGCTGCATCTATATAATGTACTGCACCTATCGGTAAATAAAAGGCACAGTCTAAAACAAATTATTATAAGTTCATACTCGGAGATTTGCCTATTACGAAATTGTTATTCTTGCTTGATGAACAATATTAATTCATAATTGTATCATTTCTCACACCAAATATTATTTAACTAGATTTTGCATAATAATAAACTGTTTTCATTGTGTAAGTATTATGACTAGTATTACTCTTTTGTTAGTATTAGCATTATTATTATCTTGTTATTAATTAAATTATTATTATGTACATCATGTACTACTAGAGGTATAAATTATTATGTAATTTTAAAGGGCTTCCAGTTGTTTGAACTAGTTTAGTTATTACTGGCGTCCTGGCATTTACTAGTAACATATGTTCTGTGTCTGTTGCATTGTGTTGCATATGTTAACTAAAACTTGAAGTTCAACAAGTTCAAAGTTCAAGTATTCTTTATCACACACGCACGCGCGTGCGTGCGCACACACACACACACACACACACAAACACACACAAACAAAAGTTCAAATTCACGGATGCATGTAACTATATACACACACATTATAACTATTTATATAATATTTATATAATATATCCACATATGGCAAATACGGCATATGTATTAATGTATGTATGTATGTATATATATATATATATATATATATATATATATATATATATATATATATATATATATATATAATATATATATATATATATATATATATATATATATATATATATATATATAATATATAAACACTAGAGGATATATCTACAAAGACTACAGGAGGTGCATGCGAGCCAAATAATGCTATGATTTCTGTCTTTGTTTTCTAGTGTTTTATTGATTCTGTTTGCAATGAAGACGATATTGTGTCCCTGTCCCTGTCGCTGTCCCTGCCCTGTCCCTGTCCCTGTCCCTGTCCCTGTCCCTGTCCCTGTCCCTGTCCCTGTCCCTGTCCCTGTCCCTGTCCCTGTCCCTGTCCCTGTCCCTGTCCCTGTCCCTGTCCCTGTCCCTGTCCCTATCCCTGTGATATACGTGCACATATTTTCATTATATAAATTTGAAGTAACAGGGAGTTGCGCTCATACACATCCTTGGGTTTGGTTTCTATTGATATACAATGCATATTGCAGACATCTTTGTAAGACCAAGTCACAAAGAAAGCAGAAATGCTTGCTAAAATCACAAAGAACAAATGCAATGAATAAATGTATCAATGGTATAATTACAATCTGCAGTACATATTTAGGCTCCATACAGTAACAAATCAATGTCATAAACAAACATTAAACACAATTTTTTCTTGCTCACTACTGTCTAACGTCTACCGTGAGAAGATGCACATTATATAGGTACTGAGAAATATATATTCAATTTAAGGATATTGACTGCATATTAATATTATGAATATGTATTATGTTATCTAACTAAAACAAATTAGAATGAACACAACCATTGGCTTTGTATGGCCTTACGTAAGTGCCCATGTACACGTCCATGACATACACAGGAACATTTAAGTGTTTCATGAAGTACCAATACAATATAAAGTATATGTAGGTGAGGCACAAGCACACACGCTATATTTCCAATAACGAATAAGTACTAGATCTACGTGTATTAAGTCTAACACTAGTAACTGACAAACCAAGCCATAATTATGGACGATGGTCATCATCATGATCAAGCCAAAAGCGAAATATTACCTAAACATTTTCATTAACCTAATGCCTAATTCACATTAATTAATGTTACTAATCAAGTCACCTATA
This sequence comes from Ridgeia piscesae, assembly GCA_025642075.2. Taxonomy (NCBI): domain Eukaryota; kingdom Metazoa; phylum Annelida; class Polychaeta; order Sabellida; family Siboglinidae; genus Ridgeia; species Ridgeia piscesae. The sequence continues at coordinate 158,664 of JAODUO010000973.1, forward strand.
CAACTATTAATATTTTAAACATACTCACCATGAAACATTAAGGAACTCTGTTCAAATTTGAGCCGTGCATGTATGATGTTTGTTCAGGGTTGAAGCTATTACTGAATCGTAATTACAATTACTGCGATCCTCCATACATCCGTCTACTTGTCCTTCCGAATCTTTGGAAATGCCACATAACTGATCCCCGTACATTTGATTTTAGTATTATTGTAGAGGAACACCAATATGTAACGATGCTTTCTTCCAGTTATTAAAATCCCTTGATACAAATAACTTTTGCAATTCGACGGCGCCACGATTACGCGGTCCTACGAATGTTCTAAGCCCCCCTGTGATGGAGCTGCAGTGCGAAGGACACCATCACACTTCAATACAGGGTGACATCGCAGGGTTCCTCTCTTTTATATATATGACAGCATCCGCATGTATATATTTAAAATTTATATATATATATATATATATATATATATATATATATATATATATATATATATATATATATATATTATATATATATATATATATATATATATATATATATATAAATATATATATATATATATATAAAAACATATATATATATGCTGAACTTATGTGCAAAGTTTGGACTTGTAAATTATGTTGAAGTCGTTGTGTATGGTCTTCAAACCACGTGGTTTTAACCTGAAATGTCCAGATATATATATAATATGAAGCTTGCATATGTCAAAGAAGCAAAATATTTAGGTGTGATAATATGCAGTGACCTGAAAGATGACGGAGATATTTTGAGACATCTTCGTAATGTTTATACTAGGTCTAATAGCATTATCAGAAAATGTCACCACTGTTCCGTGGGTGTTAAGCTACGTCTGTTTCATGCATATTGCTGTACAACTTATTATTGCCAATTATGGGTTAACTTTAATAAGGGCTTTTATTTAAAAGCTAAAGTTGCCTACAACAATATGCATAGACGGATTTTTGGGATATAACCGACGAGACAGCGCGAGTAGCATGTTTGCTAATAATGCTATTGATACATTTGACGCCCTATTGCGTAAGAACATTTATAGTTTAAAAAAACGCATTTTAAATAATAATGACTTGATTAGGTTATGTCACAAAAAATGTGGATTAGCTGGCCAATTCGTTGTACACACTAAATCTGTAAGATAGACATCATGTCTCGCATATAACTTTATTATTATTTATTTATTATTATATATATTTTTAAAGTCAGTAATTTGTTTATATAACTTACATTTCAAACGGTATTTATTTACATGAATTAATTGCATATTTATTATACAATCACACCCTGTATATTGCTAATTATTTTATCTGTTTTTCTACAACATTTATCTAACTTATAACCTTATTTATTTTTTGTCTATTCATTTTTTAACACATTTGATATAGGCTACTTAGATGTGCTAATGTATGTACCAATTGTATATGGGTTTTTACCTGAAATAAATGTATTCATATTCGTATTCATATATATATATATATATATATATATATATATATATATATATATATTTACTGACGTAATACATACATACATATATACATACACATACATATATACATATAATATATATAATATATATATATATATATATATATATATATATATATATATATATATTACATCAAAGACATTACATTAATATGCACACACATAAACACGTGTATATATATATACGTGTTTTGAGTTGGCTCGTTTATGTGTTTTTGATGTGTTGAAATAAGCATGTCTGTCCGCAGTAATATATATATAATATATATATATATATTATATATATATATATATATATATATATATATATATATATATATTTATAATGAACATTTATTTCATCACATCCAAAACAGATAAGTGAGCCAGAAATATGGCCAACACAAAAAAAGTTAAAATGCGATACCAACGATAGTGGTATGAACAATTAACCTTTCTGCTATTGTACAATCCCAACTGATTCTTGATAACAAAATAATACATAAATGGTTCTAAAATGTTGCTGTTTTCGGTATTTTATATATTGGGAACCAACTTGATGGAGGCGCATTTGTAGTCGACTGACGTCCCTGTAACGCAAATCAACCAACCAACGTATTCTGAATACTAAAACTATGTTAGGCTTCTGGCGATATACCACACACCGTTTAAAAAATATGATTCTACACATTCCTGGCGTACCTCGATGATGGTCAATGCATTATAACCGGGTTTGATTACCCCGCCAAAAACAAGGTTTGATAACCCGCCAAGAACAAATATAATTGGCCAAATCGGGGCAGTGGATTGATGTATGGGAGAGATTTAAATACAATACATTTGGAAGATAGATTAATTTAAGTATTGCACACTCAGATGAATATATAAGCGTTGCATGTTACGATTAATCGACGTATTACCTACTCACCACATCGTCCAGTTGATTCAAAGAACATTTCGTTTTCGTTGCATTCTTTCAGAGATGAAGTCATATTACGACACTCAACGTAAAATGTTTGATTTCTACATTTTGACTTGAAGTACCCATCAGTTGCAGTGCATGATTCATTGCATTTGACTGAAAACATGTGTTGTATACAGTAAACCCACATATGTAATATAAAGGTAAACTTTCATTCCAAGGACAAACATCCATCCCCCCACACACACACACACACACCATACACACACACACACGCACGCACGCACGCACGCACGCACGCACACACGCACGCACGCACGCACGCACGTACCGTAATAATATATATATATATATATATATATATATATATATATATATATATATATATATATATATAGCACACACTCACACTCACACTCTCAGGCTGGCTTGCTGGACCATCGAAATGTTGAAAACATGTCGGGGACAAACTGGCGTACACAACCACTCACTCACGCATGCACGCGTGCGTACACCTACGCACGTACCCACGCACATACAAACATTGACACACTCGCACACCACATATTTGGGGACGCGCGATAAGAGTAATATCTTGTGTTTTAACAAAGTGTGTGAAAGCTCTGTTGAAATTAGACAAAAATACACACTATTGCACTGAAGTCCTTCGTAAGGTTGTGAACACTGGCACAAGAACGACTCGTTATACGCTCTGACAGCCCTGCATGTCCCAAGGTTTTCGCAAGGATTACTCAGACATGGATCGAACAGTTGGTCTTCTAAAAACAACAACACTATTACAACGGGACGATTACCGGAGACGATCACAATACGCAAGGTTTACATACAAGAACACAAATATTGCATGCTCTCAAACAAGCGTAATACACACACAACACAAAACGCACACAAGTAAACAAACACATACACGTAATATATGTACACACAAGCACAAGCGCTTCTTAAACGCACATATAACAAACACAGAAGAATATACATTTACACGACACACACACACACACACACACACACACACACACACACACACACACACACACACACACACACACACACACAACACACACACACACACACACACACGTTTATATTTTCAAACAGCACATACAAAATACAAATATACCCACACATGCACATAGAGAGAGAGAGAGAGAGAGAGAGAGAGAGAGAGAGAGAGAGAGAGAGAGAGAGAGAGAGAGAGAGAGAGAGAAATATTAAGTCAGCTTTTTGATCAATCGTGTGTTCTTGAACTGTTACTGGTTTATTACAGACATATTGAGTGTTGAGGAGCACACACGTCACAGCCCTGATAAGAGATCGATCACAGCAGCTTGGCGATTTTGTAGACCCATTACGCGATTCCGTGGAAGTCAGTGTAATCAAGTTAGCATTGTTTACACCAGTTTGTTTAACAACATCGTTCCTCGTCGTTGTCACAATAGGTGGAAGGAATTGGTTCTGGCGCTCGCAGACGACACAGACCGCCAGTGGTTCCTCTGTGTGTTGGTGTTGCGTAACAAATGTCCAATTGCTTCAGATTATAGAAGACTTCCCTGGAGACGCGCATGAATGATTTCGTGGATCGCTGACATAGTTGACGAAGTTGTTGACTTGTGTACGTGATCACCATGGCGACGATTCTAGTTCATTGATAGCGCGGCAATTATAAAACTGGTAGTGTCACATAAAATAACTAAAATCCAGGCAGCCAGACACCTCCAAATTATAACATCATAATCCACATACCTTCACTGTCATATACAAGGTAAAATTAAAGCATCGAACGATAATATAAGTAATATGGAGAGAAAAGTACCCCGTGTGGCAGCTCAGGCGCGCACGAGTACGCGATCACCTTACTCGGTCACAATACATAATGTTTACATCAAAAATTTAAATATGCATGCTCTCAAAAAAGTATAACACATAAAACACAAACGCACAAACATATACAGATAATACACGTACATGCAGGCACGTACGCTTCCTGCATGCTTATGTAACACACAAAGAAGACATACACACCTACACCACGCACATATTTATTCAAACATTACTCGGTCCTTACCATACACAATCGTGCGCATATACATGAACAAAACAGAATGCATGTGTATATTCCCACGTACACACCTGCACACTTTTAAACTCACACACTAACACACACACACACACACACACACACACACACACACACACACACACACACACACACACACACACACACACACACACACACACACACACACACACTCACACTCACACTCACACTCACACACACTCACAGAGGGATGTTCATGTCGTTAAAACGAAATGTATGAACATTCTTTTAAAATAATACTGGAATACCCACGTTCACATTGATCTCCCTGGTAACCTTTATAACAGTTGCATTGGAATGATCCCCCAAGTAGTGCTATGCATTTCCCTCGGTTTTCACAAGGTTCTCCAAAACACCCAACAGGCGGTCCGCAGTCGACCCCTGGATCTGGACCTGTGAACAAATGGCAACATAAACAATTTCAAAAGTTTTGGTTACATTGAGGTTACTTATAAAACATATCAAGTCTAATGCGCAGACAATTTGCGATGTACCTCAAAACGAGGAATCAGTATTTCCCTTTTACCCAATGTTAAGCAACAATACTACCAACATTTGAATTGGCATATTTAGCTAATATTCGATATGTGCCAATCCAACTCCATGACGAATGACCCTGGATATCCATATCTGGTTCTCCAGTTACAAATCACCACTCATAAAATGAACTCATGGAGTACCACACGGGTCCATATTATGACTTTTTTTAATCTACATTAATGACATATCAAATTCAACCTCTCTTATCTTATAATGTTTTGCTGATTAATCAGTCAGATCGTGATATTGATATTGTAAACAAAACGCAAACCAAACATTAAACAAAATATACAACTGGTTGTGTGAAAACAAGCTATGTTTGAATGTCAAAAAGATGCAATAAATAGATTGGGTGCATTCCACATGGCAATAGGCCTCTTTCTAGGAAGCATATGTGCCCCCGTGGGTGGATCTGGCTTGAAAAACGTGCTAGAGAAAAACGTGATAGAGCAATTGAACACAGGCCACGGTCCTCACAGGAAAGGCTATTACAGGAGTTATTATTGGATTAAGTTCTGAATGGGTTCTTAGTATCCAACTCCTTAGACGCCCCCTCTTCTTAGTCACGCGCTGCACTACATAAGCAAGACGTTGATTCAGCATATGAAATATCAAGTCACTGTGAAGTGCATCATATTTAATTGGTGCACGACAGTTGCATGAAGAGATGATGGCCAGAAGGAGTTGATGAAGTGGCCACAGCTGGTGTCTTTGAGAGAAACAACGGACTGCTTCCACAACAGATGACGTCTTTGCCGAATGACCGCACAGCGCAGCTGTAGCTACAGTACATGGATATGGTCAGGATTCTTCGGATGTTCATAGAGGCATAACGCACTGAAAACTGGTATCTACATCTGGAAACTATGTCGTATGTTATAACGTATATTGTCTATCTCAGGCTACGTTTGCCAGGCTTGACTTTCAATCTGTGCTCAACTTACAGAAGGGAAATCTTGAATTACCTGATATACCCTACTTTGTCTTGGGATTTTATGTTGTCAGACGAAGTAATCGAACCTGACGTGTAGCAAGAAATCATGATACAACAAGTATTTATGCGCAGCACGAAAACAAGTAGGGAAGTGAAAAAAGGAAGAACTTGCCAGCAATTAAACATAATACAAGTTAACAACACAAGGACATGGCTTAATCAAGGCAGCACCGCGACATGTTTTAAACGGTTTAATGAAGTTGTTTGAATCTTGAATATGCAACAACAGATATCTCAACATTTTCAGCAGAATTTTTAGTGCGGTGAATTTAGCAG
>JAODUO010000973.1:170000-178854 GCA_025642075.2 Ridgeia piscesae
ATACGTATATGTAATCTTACCTGCACATGTTAAGCCATAATACCCCGTCTTGCAGGCACATTTATAACCCTGGAACGCAAATTCTGGATTTATGCACAAAGCTTCCTTTGCACAGGGGTTGCTTTTACACGCGGCGTCAGCTACAATTGAAAACAGATTAAAAAAAACATATTATAATAATCAATTTATATAAAACAATTAATATTCGAACGAATGTAGCTAAGACTACACATTATGAAAATATCCAACATGGAAATGTGTTCTGCATTTTCTGCTATTCTGATGTCGTCTTTCATAAAGCAGTAATCAACGAACATACATTGTTTGTTTTTTACGTTTTCATTTACCAATCAGAAAACGTTGCTGGCGGGAATGCAGTACAACAAATATCCGATCGCGGCGTGTATACTTACTTATGCATTCACATACTCACACACACTCACACACATCACCACACACACACACACACACACACACACACACACACACACACACACACACACACTCACCCACCCACCCACCCACCCACTCACTCACTCACTCACACTCACTCACTCACTCACTCACTTGTCCGACTTGGTATTGCTGCATATGTTGTCTTTCTCTATTCCTGTCTGTCTGTAGCTGAGCTATGCTACTCTTTCCTATGTATTGTCTAACCAGCTCTTCCTCTGATGTCGACTTACGGCGTCTGCCCTCCAGGGTCGCCTTCGGGAGGGTGGTGTGTCCGGTTACATGCCCAAACATAGTAAATTTCTTCCTCTTGCCAGTTGCCAGTAAATATTATTGTGAGCTCACGAGGGGGGTGGTCTAGCATATGTTCTCTGGCTCCATGTAGGATATATCGCACAGTTTCCTGGAGCACTCATCATCTCGAATGAGGTGATCTTATTCAACACAATATGTTTCTCGTCCGAATAGAAAGATGCAGAATAAAAGAAATCTGAATAAGCTGTACGTAATTGTGAAACATAGGTTACCAGTACTCGAAATGCTGTCCAATCTTGCATGGCTTCCGTTGATGAGGCAATTCTGAATTTCGGTGGTGAAGCTAGGCAAGGTTCCACCGAAGTATTCGAAGCCGTCGACTTCTTCTATTGCCTATTATTCATGATAACTGTTTGGGCTATTGACCATGGCTATGCTCTTCTCTGTGTTGAACTCAGTAAGTTCATGCACTCTGAAAAAATCTATTGACGTTCGTAATTGCTGCCAACCATCTGCGAAGCGAAGCTCAATGTTGGAAACGGATATGCCACCGATGAAGATGGACAAATTATAGTTTTGTAGGGTCCCAACCGTAATTTTTCTGCCCTTCAGTGTGTTCGTTTAGCTACCATAATTAAATCATTGGTTGGTTTAGCAGCTGACGTTTTTACATATGCAGTTGTTCTGCGTCCACCATTCTAAAAACCAAGATATACACCGTGAAAATATAATATCCTTCAGATATATCATGTCGTTTCCAAAACCGAATATGTGTGCGCAAATCTCGATCATGAGCGAACATACAAATGTTTTAATATCCTTCCTTCCTAGTGGTTCTATAATTCCGATTTATTAAAATATCCTACATAAGCAACTCGAGAACAGCAACAAGGAAAACATCATTAGTTTACGTTGGGATGGGATGGTTTTATCATATGGATTCAGGCTTGGTGCACCTAGTAACTATATTATCTTCATGTTTTATATAAGTAATAAATATATGTTACTGAACAATTAACATGAACGTGATAATAATGTCATATTACTGAACGACTATCATGAACATCACAATCCCTTACCAAAGAAACTTGTTCTTTTGATAGACACATGCTGGTCTTACTATATTTGTAAAATGTTTTGGCATGCATTACACGCTCACACTAATGGAATCTGTTCTTGCCATTTATCAAAATATATGAAAATTCTTATGAATTTCAACTGGAATACGTACTTTCACACCGACCTCCGCCATACTCTGATGAAAAATGGCACAGGAAATTAGTTCCATTGGACGAGCATGTCCCAGAGTGTAAACAGGGATTGCCCTTACACGGATAATGAAAATCGGACGGTGAGATGTCTAAAGACAAAAACAAAAGACAAATGCGATCAGTCACGACGATCACAAAAACAAGAGTATCGGTAAGAAAATATATATGCGTGCATATATGCAAACTGTCAAACAAATATCTTCCACACACTACATAAGCATAAACGAAGTCTGTGACCATGGAATCCTGTATACAAATGTAATAAATAAATTAAATGTGACTAAGACGGTAACAGCTGTAAACCAAATAAATGAACTTAAATGAGAAACTTAAACAAATATATATATATATATATTTATATTTGTTTAAGTTTTTAAATATATATGTATATATATATATATATATATATATATATATATATATATATATATATATATATATATATATATAAATGTATATTTTATATCATTGATCACGCAAAAAACGGACTGAGTCTTCTGATAAAAATTCAGGAATATAAAATAACTAATCATACTTAACAAATATTATTGTTTAGTAATAGTTTCGTGGATGTTTACAATTATAATACTATATGATTTTGATAATTATTTATATAATAAAAATAATATATATATATATATATATATATATATATATATATATATATATATATTATATAAATAATTATATATATTATTATATAAATAATTATCAAAATCATATAGTATTATAATTGTAAACATCCACGAAACTATTACTAAACAATAATATTTGTTAAGTATGATTAGTTATTTTATATTCCTGAATTTTTATCAGAAGACTCAGTCCGGCTGTTTTGCGTCCATCAAAATGTATCGATACGTGTAACATTAAACAATATTTTATATAGTCTGTTATGTCCACGTGCACAACCCAATCACAACATGCACAATGCTGAAACGTCACTCCGAGCTAACGTTTATATGAGTTTACATACCCGCAAGACATCTGGTAGTTTGTAGACTCGATACAGCATACACTATGGCGCATGTCATGAACACAGACATAATGTTATGGTTTTGTTATAGATTACTACCAGTACTGGACGCGCGCGTCCTGGACTCAGACATTCCCCGGTCCGTTGGTGTGTTTTGAAACCGTCCGTTGTCAAGAACGTGAAGTATGCTTGTTTGAGCGTCACTGTGATGTCATAATGGTTTTGTATGGCGGGGTTTTTGCCTTTTAAAGTCTATCAGACCTTGGCTTGGGCCGAGGTTATGAAACCGTACATGTCACTCCATGCACAGAATGTCATAATCTAGTCTAGTCCTTTTTTCACACAATGCTCATACTCACGGAGGTCAAAACACTTTCTGAACACAAAATCATTCTCAGACTTGAATGCGAAACGTCCAAATGGCATGCTGAGTATGCCCAAGGCCAAGGCCAAGGCCAAGCCCAAGAAGAAAAGCTTGCTCAATGGCGACCACGCCGTACTCAAACAAGAAATTGGTAGATTTCCCTTGACTTTGTCGATGTTCGTCGTTTTGGGGAAGAAACGCAGCCCGATGTCAGCGTTTGTGTTGAGTATGACATTATGTCGTTCCAGGTGGTGCAATACGATGTTTTTGAAAGATACCGGGCTGTGCCTAAAATTGGACTGTTAACCAAACCTTTGTCAAATGCCATGCTACAATGTTGCAACATTAATGTTTCGGTGGCATTTTATGGCGGCGACGGGGACCATTCGTTTACCGCTACTGCTTGGCGACACAAATTCACGATAAAGTGCCGAGTTATTCATACATGTCTCACACAAATTGGAGGGTTGATATGTGTGTATATATATAATTATGATTGTTACATTTTCAAAAAAATATGCTTTGAAAACAAGTTTTAGAGTGCCTATGTAATTAATGCTAAATAATTTATAATAAAATAATTAAGTTAATATATGAATGACTACTTATAAAATATGCAATACATCTTGGGTAAGCAGTATATATATATATATATAATTAGTATTAGTTACTAAGCTACCGAAAATGTAACTAATTGGCTAAAATAAAAGAGTGGGTCATTTACATTTAAATAAACTAAAATATCAGTGTTTTAAAACTGAATTTAGACAAACAATGTAAATTATCATAAATCAAAGATCTTTAATAATGAACTGTGATTGGTAAATTTACAATACACGTACAGCATTAAAGGGTCATATGATATAATTCAAAACACGTGAACACGGATATCTGTCAAATGGCCAACCCCCCTCCTAAATTCACCACAATTACACAACATTGTGAAAGGCATATTGGCATTTATCACTGACACTCTCTTCTGCAAACGTTCACGTATCTTCTCCATATTTTCATCTAACTGTATCATTTTGTGATCCTATGATAAGCACCAATATTGAATTGAATTTTTTGAATTGAATTGAACTTTATTTCGGTCACAACATACAAACAATTGTACAAAAATACTCATAAGTATAAAATGTAACCGTGGAGATCGTCTAGACACCCCTGAGGGCTTATGCCGAGGATCACCAGAACATAATACATTATGGACATATTAATTATTATAAAAGTAAACTAAATATAAAAAATATATATAAATATCATCATCAGTATCATGAATGATGCTGAATACTTAAATGACAAAGGACAACGGAAATATGTTTACATAATATATTTACTTAAGAGTATATTCACGTAATAACATTTAAACATATATATATATATATATATATATATATATATATATATATATATATATATATATATATATATATATATATATATATTGACGTTATAATATAGTGTTAAACTATGTATCTTCATATAGCTTGATGACCATGGCTAGGAACTTTGGTGGACAGCCTAGCTTTCCAAGAAGTCCTTTTCTGCTCACGGTGTCAAACACTTTTGTCAAGTCTACAAAGGTGATGAACAATCTGTTTTGCTCTCGTCACATACATCTATCTCAGGGCAATCACCATGACAGTGTTTCCCCGACTGGCCCAAAAACCACATTGACTATCTGGGAGATGTTCTTCTGCATTAATGGGTATAAGACTGTTCAGCAATACCCTTGCTGAGTTTTTGCCGGCGATGGAGAAAAGGGTTATCCCGCGATAGTTGGAGCAGTCAGACTCACATATATGTTGTAGGGGTTTTCCATGCTTCCAACAGCAGGCGAAGAATTCGTGGAATTTGATATTGTTTGCTGGTCCTCCTTTATTCCAAATCCCAAGTGGGATGCCATCAATTCCAGCAACTGTTCCACTCTTCAACTGTTCTGTGGCTTTACGCATCTCTTCCAGTACTGGTAAGACGCGTCTATTTATTGACAAATTGTATGGACCTGGAGGTCCCGCCAATATTGGTGCACGTTGCTAAACTTCAGACATAGCGTAGTCATAGTTTTGTTGTCATTGATTGCCTACGTACCAGGGTATATGTTATACATAAATGAAATGCGGTTAGAACGAAATGCGGTGAGAATAAATGTTTTGTTCATGTAGGTGGTGTTGACAGTAATGGTAATTAACGTGGAATGTTTCATTTAGTATTTTAACCACTTAAAATATTTATAAGAAATACCAGATATACCACCAGGCATGTATCAGTCATTTTCGTAAATACGTTATATATTATCAATAAATATAAACCCCAACTTGGTAGCAACCAAGCCTACAAACAAGCAACCTGGACATGGGGCAGTTTGTCATACAACATACCTTTTGTAGATAAGAATATACTAATTACCAGGCTACCTGTAAATAAAGAAATGTTTACTATTGTACATGATGATGTTCTGTGTATACATTTGTTTGCTAAATAAAAAGGTTTGCATGACTTTGTCGTGTCTTACATGCAATAGCTGTTAAATGTACATGCAAGCATGGGAGTGTATATTTAATAACACTGTTAGTGATTTATGGTCATCTTTGTTTAATTTAAAACGAGCTTGTCTGTTCCATGAATAGCTAGGGTAGATAATTATCATTGCTATGTTTGCTAAATAAGTTGCAATTTGTGTCACTACGATTAGCAGCATGGAACTAAATATTGATGGTTTTGTGTACAATTTGAATATTTCATGCACACAATAGAATTGTAAGCTGCTTTACACACATTTGGCTAACTGAATTGCATTTGACATTCTAGCAACATTACGATTATAATAAGTGTCGAACACGCCTTTGCTTTACGAGAATCCTAATTCAGAAAAATACAACGAAGCGGGTGATGATAGGGATTTGATGCTGAACATTAATAATCAAGTAATGCAGTGATTGATTTACTACAAACTCCACGGAGGATTGATACTTTATCATGAATCTATGCAACAGGAATCCAAGGCATGTACATACTTGAAATCAACCACACAAACATCGGTTCCGGAATGTGACCTATCCCGAAATAGTGCATGGTATGAATCTAGTTTTGATCTTATATAAATACATGTCAAAATACTGCGCTGAGCACTTAGTCAACTATGGATACATCCAAACCTGATAACATATAACCACTGCAATGCTTGTGACTAGTAATGTAGTTAGTTCACACACTTTATTTACAAGTGCAAGTTATTATTTAATACTATATATATCCTACAGGTAACAGTTACCAATCTCTTGAGTGTCAGGACAGAATTGGTCGTACTACCATTGGGAAGATAATCCCAGGTACATGTTCAGCAATCTATTTTGCACTGAAGGACAAATGCATAAAGGCATAGAGTTAGGCTGTTTTTGAAATCATAAATTCAGTTATTAATAATAATACTTTTAGTACATAAATTATGTAGTCATAAGAAGTTAAAACGTGACTTTAATTAAATATATGAAAATGTCAGATAAAGCTTTATGGTCGGTTGCCCATAATAAAAGAAAAATATTTGCTTTTGATGTATAAAAACCCATGGAAGGAAGCTGTGTGTATATGACCATGTTTTGTACGTAAAATAAAATGTTCTTGCATCTGTGAACACAATATCAAACAATTTGGACCACACTGTTAGACACAGTGGATTTCACCATAACCATAAGGAATCTCAATGTACTGAGCAACTGCTTTGCTAAGAGGAACAACTGTGAAATCCCAATTCAGGCTTGAACAATACAATACTACTATAGACAAAAGGAACACTAGATATACTGAAGTAGTAGACAAAAATCCCAGCATCAGAAACAATGTATTATATTATTTTGTGATATCATCTCATCAATATATATTTCAAATGAGTGGCAACACAAAAATATATGTTCACACCAATATCACTCCTTGCGTTGGAACTAATTACATGAAGTCTTCATGCAAGATATCCGTTATTTGGATCATAACCTCGTCCATGCATCATTGTACGGTTTTTTCTGTAAGCAAAAGGGCATGCACAATCACTTGTATGTACATTACAATTTTTTTAATAATCCCATATACATACCCTATATGTTTATGAGGATCTAATCAGTTATTTCATATTTATTATTATACATATCACGTGCTGACTCAGTAACATTTATAATGGTAAATGTATGGAAATAGACTGTTTCGGAACTACAAGAAATACTTTCTTATAAAAATAACCTGGCAGATTCCAAAATATTATATAAGACGTCACGATCAAAAACCGTGTGTTCTATCTGCATTGACTGCGCATTAAATATCCTTCCAATGACCGTGTCCAGACGTTTGTATTCATAGTTCATAGGACATATATGCACTAAATCAGTCGCACTTATTACGTTTAGGTTAAGCAAACACACTGTTACGGAACTAAAACATATTTCTTACGAAAATAGATTGGCAAAATCAAAAGACGCCATGGCCAAAACCGTGTGTCCTACCTGCATTGACAGCATATTTCATTTGTCAGCATATAACATTTTTTTCACAGATACAACGTAAAGCTATTCCTTATCAGGTGTACGATTTTATATCCGATTTTGCGATACACGTATGACTCGGATGGTGTCATCCGAGTCACTTGTACGAGTCAATCGTACTTATATCACCCCTTTAGCCCGGGGGCTAGCTGGCGGTCGTAGAATAAGCAAGAGTATGAAGCACGTGCTACAACTACTTAATTACGACTCTACGACACTGGACACATCCTATGAATATTCATGTTGGCGCGTAGCGTCTTTCGCCATCAGCCTCACAAGCGTGACTGCGCTGCACGATATTATGCCAAAATCAGGACTGACGTCACACTAGAGCAACATATCCAAACCGGGCATCCTCGGGTGTTTCCGTAAAATAGCAAATTAAAAAATACTCTTTTCTCGTGAACAAATGTGTCACATGTTGTAAGATTATCCATTTATATTCATGAATAAACTAAACTATAATTTCATAGACCTTTCCCTTGGTTGTCCGCCAAGAGGTCTATTGTAGGCATTACCTGACCTTCAACGTCTGATCTTGACCTGTAACTGAACATTTAACATCAGAAATGGATTCTGCATACCCAAAAATATCCCTAAAAGGTGGTATTACACATAATTCTACGATAAATGGTTCCAAAGTATTTTTTAAGATCTGTCCAGTGGCCATCTTGGATTTATGCAAATTACCAGAGATGTTCATAGTTGCCGCTTGGGCAGTCAAGCCGAGTTTGACCTAGGACCTGATGAATCTAAATCAACCAAACGTTCATAGGATAGAACATTTATAAGTTCACTACTGAACACACGTGACTGTCAAATGGACAAGTTATTAAACGTATCACTATGCGATAAGCTTTGGATTCGTTGAGACGTCTGTTCTTCTCAATAGATTTCTCTGAAATTTTGACACAGTTGTTTTCTCACCCAGCCTCATCTTTTTAGAGGGTATGCGTTGTTGATTCTCACCATATAAAATGTGGCCACTCTAATATATATA
>JAODUO010000974.1:7500-187500 GCA_025642075.2 Ridgeia piscesae
CCGAACAGAACGCGTTCTGAATTGACGGATAGTGCAAACTTACCTATATATTTATACCTATATATATTTATACCTATATATATATATATATATATATATATATATATATATATATATATATATAGGTATATATATATATAAAAAATATATTATATATATATATATATATATATATATATATATATATATATATATATATATATATATATATATATATATATATATATAATATATACTGTCAAGAGAATTTCAAGAAAAACAAGACTCGCGTAACTAATGCGATATAAACAACAACAAACATCAACAATGCTAACGACGTTATATCACCACTACACGCGCCACCTGCAATCGCGACGGTATCACTGCTCGGTGTCCGTGGACCGTGCCGCCTGGCAGCCCGCCGCCGGCCAGTGACCGACGGTGTATCACGCCGGCGTGATTAATGCGAGACGTCGGGCGCGGAGGATTAGAGGCGTCGCGCCGTCGACCGGAATACACAAAGCAATCTACTTCCGCGCCGTGTTTACTCGGCCTCAGAACTTCGCCTGTCGAGTTCACGCGGGTGCTGACCGAAGCGGCATTTCGTCAGGAGGTACACTCGCGCCAAACATGCAAGTTCCAGCTGGAACCTGACACGATCTGTCGCAAATGGGACTTTTACCCACGGGTGTTTACATTGACAGTTTAATCTGCGACCATCGCGACAGTTGTGCTGTCACAAAAGCGACTCTCCTGACTCCGAGCGTCGTTTCGAGTCGGAGTTGAAAGTCATAGTGCACGTCGCGGGTCTGACAGATGGTTGGAGTGAGCGGACTGAATCGGTGTGGTTTCGGATGCCAGTGGTATAGCGAACCACAACGATCGTATGTTCTGATATGCGACCATCGTTGTATTAATTACATTTGACTGCACTGTACTTTTTAATAAAGAAAATCTGCGCGTCACATCGGCCGACTTATACGGACTGAAGACGGAGGCGATGTCAACACAACGCGATGGGAAGTGCGACGTTTTGCGAAAGAAACTATTGGTGGAGTGAAATAACTTTTTGGAGTTGACTATCATAATGTCGCCCAACTGGGATACTAATTTTGATTGTTCAGAATTTTTCCCAACTTAGTTAGCAGCTTCTACGATGCTGCCGAAATGAGATGATACGGAGCTTTCCGAATGCTGGACAATGGAGATGTTACCGGCGACCGACTACACTGTAGTAGAGTTCGTTGCGTGTCTGTTCGTACGAACGAACGACAGCGTAAGATTATGTACAGGAAGACTGTCTACGCCATTTCACACACGCAGGTTGCAGAAGCATTTCTAGTAAACTTTAGAATTTAACACATTGAGTCCTAATCATCTCTTCAATGTTGTGCTTCCTCTGTTACCGACCTGTTAAAGGAGACACTGTTTCTGGTCTCTCCGTGCGTACCTCAGCGCCACACTAATCTACCACATCTGCAAAACGACCATCTGTTGTGTCTTTGTTTTCCGATTGTAAGTCATTGTCTTCTCTCCAACCTGATACGACCGGCCTCGTTTTCAAACCACACTAGTTTCCACTTATCGCCTGGTTCTGGCAGACTTGGTGTATCGTTGGTTTTTCTAGTACGCGCTCTTTAGATCTCGGTTGAAACGCTTCTCGGAAATCTTCCACCCCAGTTCAAAGGTTTTGTCGTCTTCTGTAAGTGCTCTCAAGAAACGAACGACTTGCTGGCGCCGCGCGCACTGGTGGTGTTACGGAGAACTACAAGTAGTCACAGACAAGTTTCGCTTGCTCCCTTTTAATAGTTTTTTCTTCTGTAGATGCGTGGCGCAAGGATGCGTGTTAATGTTATAACTTATAAGGAGTATAGGGAGCACGTTTGAAAAGAAACGATGCTTGTGACGTGCACTGGGTTTTATTTTTTGTATGTAGAGACGCTCTCTACTCATGCCTATCAGGAAAAGTGTTCCCAACCCCAGATATGTTCCTTAAATTGAAATATACAAGTTAAATTAACCAAAATAGAAACATCCTCTCATACTATAAAACACAATATTGAGATTTTAATAAAGGGAACGCTGATCAAAAGCTACCTAAACGGAAACATTTATACATGGAAAACCTACAACATTACAAATGTAGAAGTATATTGGAAAGCATGTAAAATGAGACAAACACAAGATTGATCGCGATGCAATTGTTACTTGATCGCCGACTCCAGGGCGCCCACAGTTCTGTGCATACGTTCTCAAATAAAACCGAGAGATTTGAATCCGAAATCGGGAAATCGGGAAATTGTCTACATTTTGGCACGATTCCGGAAATCTCCTGCTAAATGACGACACTTGGAAGTTCTGTGTATATGCCTATAGTGTGGTGACAAGACTCCTGCAAAGCTATTAGTGGCAGCACTCGATTACCGGGGTCATTGGATGTCGATTGTCAAGACTCGAGGGGGTGAAAGAACAGTTCCACTGGCTAAGAAAAGGATCAACAAAAAAAGCCATCTGCAAATCCTGCACCATCTATTCAGCAAACTGTCAGCCGCCTGTGTGACGGAGTCTTCCGTGTCCAGGTCCTTCCGCGTCCAGGTGCTTCCGCGTCAACAAACTGACAATCAAGGCGCAAACCGTTGACTTGCAAGACAAAAGTATACTTACCCCTACTACTGAGGTTATCTTTCTAAACGTTCATGTCGTAACTGCGTCTTTGCCAGTCCATGTTCTACAGTCTAGTGTGGTTAGTACCGATAACATCATGTCCTGCAGTTATTACAAAGAACATGATTCGTTTTAGACCATTATCCTGTAACGATTAGTAGTTTAAAGTGGTGGGGGAATCTATATTAATGGTATGAAAATAATGCAACACATTTTGATAATTCTTGTCTTAAACAACTGCAATGAATGTGCTACAAAACCGTATGATTAAGTCCTGGTATTTTTTCTGGAATTCTACCCATTTAAGTGAACGGAATTGATTACTTTGAGAAGAAAGTTATTTTATTAACAGTCAACAACATACTATACAAGCGTGACAACTTCTTATTATACGCCTGCTTTCACGTTGTCAGTTACATCCTGTACACACGCGCGGGTCGTTACTGTACGCAGCAAGTATTGTACACGAACGAGGGCAAACACCGATTGGACTGTTGTGTGCGGGGTATTTCACTAATGCAGTTGCGCTCGGTCGATGGTATGTGACCAATAAAAACTGAAGCATATCAACAGGCATTGAATACGGGGTGTGGCGTAACATATATATATATATATCAATGCTTAAAAACACATCTATGTATTTTATATGCCACCGTCAGCAGATTAATGTTCGTAATCTGTGAACATTGTTATTTTTCCGTGTTTTGTATACAATAAAATAGCTCTTTACAAAAATAAATACTTGATGTTCTACCTTCTTTAAATTTCGCCAACATATCGCAATAGTTATCTGCATAATCATACAATAAAAACACTTCACTTGAACTAGTCTCCACCGTTGTCAGACGCATTCGTTTAGGCAGTTATGTTTTCTATGACCGAGTCGTCTCTTCTGATACGATAACATTACTTTGCTACATCCGACTCGAATCGGAACACGCGAGGTCGGTGCCACAGTGGCCCTTTCCGAGATACCGATCCTGAAATCTCCTATCCAGCCATCGACGGCCAGCACTTTAGAGATAGCAACGTACAAAAGATGCCGCATCGGCGGACGATTCGCGGTTCAACAGGTGTAACGGGCAACAATAACTACTGATTCCCACGCTGTGTACTTTCTCCACTGTGCGGTCAACAGCTATTCATTCAGCTACAGTTGGGCGGTTTTTAACACCGGTCTCTTGTAAACTCTTTGTAATGCATGCCATTTAAAACAACTAATCCTGCTAACATAAATATTTATATGCCTACATTTCATTACAAAAGTGATTTATTAATCATTTATAACCATGACAACATGTCGAGAAAAAAATAACTTTTCTAGTTTGGGCTCCGCCTATCCCATCCATTTAAGGCTTGGTCATGAATATTCGGTTCAGTTCGCCAGACTTCGGTTTTATCCGACAAATTCACTGTTCAAGCGTGGTTCACTTCGCGTACGTATATGAATATTCATTATAATTGGGCTGCATAATTTATCATCCTTGTGGCAGATTCGCGTAAATACAATTATATAGGGGAAACCCAGGTAAAACGGGATACCCAGGTAATATGGGAAATCGCTATATGCAAAGAATAGTGCTGCCACAAAGCGTATTTTCGCTCTCAACTAACGTAGTTGTATCTGCTGACTACTATACAAATCAACTGGTATGCAATTCTTCGCGCGGATTGAAACAACCGTTAGTAATCCTTAGCTTTGATCCCTTGCTAAATTGTTTGTTTGACGATCCATCTAAGTTTGCTAAGTAACAACTTGTCATATTTCAACTTCGAATGACGAGAAGATGTAATATTAATTTATGAGTGTTTAAGCGTATAATAGTTTTTCGTGAGAGTGACCGATAATTAATGTGTTACAGTTTGATCAAACCATGCATATTCCGGGCAAAATGGGATATACTAATGCGGGCAAAATGGGATCATCCCGTTGTGCTCGTGGTATCATTGAACAAAAATAAAAATGCAATTTAATTTGACAATATGCTTGTTTCTGTAGATCGCTTAATTTAACCAGTAGCTCACTAAGTTACATAAATATGTGAGGTCTATGGATTATATAATTATACAGGAATAGTAATCCGCCTAAGGTACGGCCGTCAAATTCACAAAGAAGTATGACATTTTGCTTATACGACCTTACCATATCGCATATCTTGGCTATTCTTATTGTAGTTTACTAGTTCTAATACATCAGTTACTAAAAATTACTATTCTGAATATGTAGGACCACGTCACATTAGCGAATGACACAACTAAATATGCATCCCATATTTCCCGGATCAAAATCCCATTTTACCCGTATATGCGGGTAAAATGGGAATTTTGCGGGTAAAACGGGATAGTCCGTATTACAAAAAATTATAATGTCAACAAAAAAACAATACCATGCCCTGTTGTGTTTTTGTGTGTTTGGCCGATACGCAGGAAACTGTTACCCTAGTGTGCAAAATGTGGGTGTGACGAACAGCGGAACGTTAACTCTCCCATATTACTCGGATTTCCCCTATATATAAGATTTTTACACAGAAAACGCCCAAATTATGCAAACATCTGCAAGAGATAAATAGCAGAGGAAGAAGTACTTATACAATGATAACGTTTTGATATACATGTAGTACATCTTGAATGTATATTATAATCTAAGCATAACAAGAATCGGTATTAATATTCATACAGTGACAATGCACTCGTTTTGTTAGCAGTGTCAATTGTGAATTTTATTTTGTAGTTAGACATATTTATTTTCTGTTACGTAATGTTTTGTTGTACTCATTTGTACCAAAGATGTAGATAGCGACGTCACATATTTATTCATCTGTATCAACGGCGAAGCCCTAAAGTCGTTTCTGTTATTATTAACAACTAGGAGAAAAATTGCTTTACCAGAAGCCGATACTGAAGAGTAATCTCCATATGCTACTATGGGCTTTACTTACTAATTTTATGATGTCACTAATGTAACAACAAACGCTACAGTGACACACGGTGTGAGCAAATTAGAAAATACTGTTAATGGTGTATGTACACTTAAAAAACAGCAAAACGATAGTTTAATTCAGACTGTAACTTTAACATGGTGACATCCTTCCAGTGGTCACGATATCGTTGGCAATCTGCGCGTGAATGCTTCGATCTAACCACGGCGTCTTTCTCAGCGTTGTGGCGCAGTGTTGTCTTCGCGCAACGTCTCTTTCCGGAACAGAACCGCTTGCTGCTCCGCCAAGACGCACCGTGCTCGCGACCTCAACAGAAGCCTGAAGACAGCGGCTCCCAATCGTTTTCTTCTCACGTACCCCATTAGGTCAGAGAGGATCGTCACGGTACCACGTCTTAAAAAGACAATATTATATAGCCATATGTGCTATCATTCAATGATAACACATACTTTTATAAAATCAATGAACTCGAAACAACTGAACGGCAAATTTATCATAACTATGATGCAACTAGAAGGATAATCTAGCTTTTCAAAATCAGATATTAAATTCGGGAAACAATTTGGGAAAGGACAGAGTCAGTGGTCATCAGAGAAACAGAGTGGGGCGTGACGTTTGGTCTTCATGCAGAACCTAGAGTCGCATACGACATCTACAATGTCTTCCTGGATACATCCTTTAGAGCCGCATATGACATGTCCACCTTAAACGAGAAGGGAATTTTAAGGTGTCCAAGAACAACATGGAAGTCGATGAAGTCATTCACGGAATCCACAGTCTTCCGTATTGCCGAAGAAATTGCACCTCCATGCTCAGGTCTCGGGGAGGTGGAAAGTTGGGTATCTCACGCATACATTTATAATTCCATTTGACATCAGTGTAATACAGACCAATGTGCGTCTGTCTGCACAAAGTGCCGCATATTTCCTCTAGCGATTGCTTAGTCACCAAACGCTGCATCGAGATGGTCAGACATGTTCAAACTTCTGATGTCGACGTCCCCTTCCATAACTTGACATTAGTTTCTTCATGAACCAAAGGTCATTAAGAAGTACTTCTGGAAACCTCTTTTGATGCTGTATACATGATACTTCGGGAAACCGTCTTCTGCGATTGTGTACTGGATGGATACCTATGGAAACTGTCTTTTTGCGGCCGTGTGCAGGATACTTCGGGAAACCGTCTTTTGCGGCCGTGTGCAGGATACTTCAGGAAACCGTCTTTTGCGGCCGTGTGCAGGATACTTCGGGAAACCGTCTTTTGCGGCCGTGTGCAGGATACTTCGGGAAACCGTCTTTTGCGGCCGTGTGCAGGATACTTCGGGAAACCGTCTTTTGCGGCCGTGTGCAGGATACTTCAGGAAACCGTCTTTTGCGGCCGTGTGCAGGATACTTCGGGAAACCGTCTTTTGCGACAGTGTGCAGGATACTTCGGGAAACCGTCTCTTGAGGCCGTGTGCAGGATACTTCAGGAAACCGTCTTTTGCGGCCGTGTGCAGGATACTTCAGGAAACCGTCTTTTGCGGCCGTGTGCAGGATACTTCAGGAAACCGTCTTTTGCGACACTGTACAGGATACTTCGGGAAACCGTCTTTTGCGACACTGTACAGGATACTTCAGGAAACCGTCTTTTGAGGCCGTGTGCAGGATACTTCAGGAAACCGTCTTTTGCGACACTGTACAGGATACTTCGGGAAACCGTCTTTTGCGACAGTGTACAGGATACTTCAGGAAACCGTCTTTTGCGACAGTGTATAGGATACTTCGGGAAACCGTCTTTTGCGACAGTGTATAGGATACTTCGGGAAACCGTCTTTTGCGACAGTGTATAGGATACGTCGGGAAACCGCCTTTTGCGACAGTGTATAGGATACTTCGGGAAATCGCCTTTTGCGACAGTGTATAGGATACTTCGGGAAACCGTCTTTTGCGACAGTGTACAGGATACTTCGGGAAACCGTCTTTTGCGACAATGTATAGGATACTTCGGGAAACCGTCTTTTGCGACAGTGTATAGGATACTTCGGGAAACCGTCTTTTGCGACAGTGTATAGGATACTTCGGGAAACCGTCTTTTGCGACAGTGTACAGGATACTTCGGGAAACAGTCTTTTGCGCCAGTGTACAGGATACTTCGGGAAACAGTCTTTTGCGACAGTGTACAGGATACTTCGGGAAACCGTCTTTTGCGACAGTGTATAGGATACTTCGGGAAACCGTCTTTTGCGACAGTGTACAGGATACTTCGGGAAACCGTCTTTTGCGACAATGCATAGGATACTTCGGGAAACCGTCTTTTGCGACAGTGTATAGGATACTTCGGGAAACCGTCTTTTGCGACAGTGTATAGGATACTTCGGGAAACCGTCTTTTGCGACAGTGTACAGGATACTTCGGGAAACAGTCTTTTGCGCCAGTGTACAGGATACTTCGGGAAACAGTCTTTTGCGACAGTGTACACGGATACTTCGGGAAACCGTCTTTTGCGACAGTGTACAGGATACTTCGGGAAACAGTCTTTTGCGACATTGTACAGGATACTTCGGGGAAGCGTCTTTTGCGACAGTGATCAGGATACTTCGGGAAACCGTCTTTTGCGACAGTGTACAGGATACTTCGGGAAACCGTCTTTTGCGACTGTGAACGGATACTTCGGGAAACAGTCTTTTGCGACTGTGTACAGGATACTTCGGGAAACGATCTTTTGCGACTGTGTACTGGATACTTCGGGAAACCGTCTTTTGCGACTGTGTACTGGATACTTCGGGAAACCGTCTTTTGCGACAGTGTACAGGATACTTCGGGAAACCGTCTTTTGCGACTGTGTACTGGATACTTCGGGAAACAGTCTTTTGCGACTGTGTACAGGATACTTCGGGAAACCGTCTTTTGCGACTGTGTACTGGATACTTCGGGAAACCGTCTTTTGCGACAGTGTACAGGATACTTCGGGAAACCGTCTTTTGCGACTGTGTATATACTGGATACTTAGGGAAACCGTCTTTTGCGACTGTGTACTGGATACTTCGGGAAACCATCTTTTGCGACTGTGTACTGGATACTTCGGGAAACCATCTTTTGCGACTGTGTACTGGATACTTCGGGAAACCGTCTTTTGCGACTGTGTACTGGATACTTCGGGAAACCGTCTTTTGCGACAGTGTACAGGATACTTCGGGAAACCGTCTTTTGCGACTGTGTATATACTGGATACTTCGGGAAACCATCTTTTGCGACTGTGTACTGGATACTTCGGGAAACCGTCTTTTGCGACTGTGTACTGGATACTTCGGGAAACCGTCTTTTGCGACTGTGTACTGGATACTTCGGGAAACCGTCTTTTGCGACTGTATGGGAAATGTTTACCAGTATAATATGAAGCCCACAACGTTCCCGATTTGTCTCTTGTTGGCGTTAGAGACCGGGGATGACAAATGGATTGATAAGCGGGTCCTACTTGCTATTGCTGGATTGTTGGACAGTCCCGAACGATCCCACTTCTATAAAATTATTTATTTTATAATGATGACTGACACTGATGGGATATCTACGTTTTCTTTAACAAAAATATTATAAAATATGTTATGGATACCAGCAACATGAAAAACACCAATGTTACGTAACTAGAAACGTCACAAAATTATAATTCCGTGGATTTTGTTTCATAGGAAATGTTTACTTCATTGGCCGCTTGATAATTAAAACAAACGTTCTACGATATGGTATATGCAGACTGCTTAAAAACAGGATAACATTTGAATGTATGTATGCTATTGGGTCTTATATCACGGCCAGCAAGTCTAAATTTAATGAAATATGCACTAATGTAAAACCCCTTTCATGGTGGGGTGAGTGACTATTTTGTTGGACCAGTATTATATACAAAACTAACATTCAAAACAACGTAAACACAATGTCACATTAATTAACAGTTTATTATTTTATACAATGAAGAGGTCCACAGACAAATCTGCGCCGCGTTCAACGTTCGTGTCTTTTATTTGTGTGGGGAAATCTCCATATATTCATACCTTTATCTTACATCATGCACATTTGTTGAAGATATTAACAACAGCTATGTATGTGTGTGTATATATGTGTAATCCAAATACCTGGGTAGTTACGCAAAATGCATAAACACATTAATTATGTATATATAATTTATTTATATACAATATATATTACAGTTATTTATTTGCCAAAAAAGTAACAATAAGTGCACGGCATATGTCGGTATTTATATCTGCAAACAACTAAGGGCTAACAACTAAAAATGGTCATGATAGAATATAATATTACATTTCTTTGCACATGAATGAGTTTTCTTGTGTATAAAGGAAGATATGATAGCAGATGCATCCAATTAAAAAAAAATTGCCAGATCATCTGCATATAGAATTTTTGTATCCGGTAAAGTTCTGTCTATGTTTAAGGTACATTACGATACATATACACACACATACATATCATATACTGGATTTTTTGACGTTCATATCACAACTACCCTGCAGAGCAAGTCAGACCTCCAATGAACAAGTCAGACCTTCCAAGTCGATAACTGATAACACCTTTAACATCCAATCAAAACGATGAACCAGTGGTTAACCGGCAAACAATACGTCAAAGTAGATAACAGTGGAAACTATATAATGTAATTTTCACATGAAAACGAATACTTTGACTGGCTTAACACAGAACTGACTGGGTGCTATTGGTTGGCCAGAATACAAGCTCCTGGTAAATAAAACCTTTGTTGACAACCTCGTCTTCATCCAACAATCCCCATCATCTGCCCACAGGACAAAACACTGAGCATACATTCCCACTACTGTGCTATTAAATTATTTCAGAATTTTATACTAACTGTAACAAAATGATTACTTGTTAAAATTGGGAAAATTAACTGTCACCAATTAGATTTTTTGATGAGTAACATATCTATTTGTGACCGTGCTTGACTACTGATCTAGCATGCAATAAACAAATACTGGAAAACGGAGGAACTGTTCAATTTGGAGCTTCATAAAACTGCGTTAAATATCGAAACTGAGGTAAGTGTAACATACGCAATGGCCACACAGATGAGCCCAATTTCTATTACTATCGCCTGAATAAAATATATTAAGACTTTACATATTCAATGGGAACGGTTTGCCTTTCAGTTACTCAAGGAGCTTGTAAAATGGGAACACACTCGCATTGACTCCAGCCTGCTGCACCAAACTTAACCAAAGGTAATAACCAGCTTCAACAGCTCTCATAACACCGATTCATTTGCCCTTTCGCAGGCGCAAACAGATAAATAGTTCCGATTTATCGTTAACTTAAAAACAGTCGATACGTCAGTTCAGTCATAGCTGATATCTGCACCGCCACTGTGAACAGATACCATTCGTTACTAATATGATACACTTTATAAATTACACGATAAGACCGTGACCAATATGTACAGTTGTAACTACCTGCGTGTGCACCTCCATGAGCTTACAGGAGCACGCATGCACGCACGCACACGCACTCGCGGGCACGTAGTTTACACACAAACTTCTCCAGACCAATTTCAATGCCTAATGACATCAACTGCGAATGACCAATCACAGCGCGTATGCATTGTCACTGCAGACCTGCTCCAAGTGGTTAGATAACAGCAACGATTGCAGGCTCCTTCCTGTT
Source organism: Ridgeia piscesae (assembly GCA_025642075.2). NCBI lineage: Eukaryota > Metazoa > Annelida > Polychaeta > Sabellida > Siboglinidae > Ridgeia > Ridgeia piscesae. Next base: position 18,755 of record JAODUO010000974.1, read on the forward strand.
GATAAATTACACACACACATGTACGAGTTGGATAACTAAATTGCAGTAAACTTTGGTTTCCCGTCTCCGGTTGGCAATAGAGAGAGTCTCCAGTTGCTGCCATGGTTCCATGTCGCACTTCTGATAAAGCTATCAAACCAAATTCAAACATTTTCCATGACAACTATCAGGTGATGTGACACAAGCTTTCTGTTTAGCTGACGACTGCCAAGTTTAATTTATGACAAAGATTCGCTGCGGATGGGAAATGACGGAGACAAACAAGCAACCTGGATGTGGGAATGACAGACATAAATGTTGACAGATTTGGAAGTTGGCACAACAGCGACACATGTATGGAAGTGATTTAATTGCGGGGGTCTTCTGTTTGTCACTGGGAGTGATGTTTAGGCAAGCTGCAGAAATTACAGTGTGTCTCTCCAGTCAGTACCAGGAGAGAACTCAGGAAAGACCACCCAAAGCCAACGTGACCTTCGACTTTGTAACACGAACGGTGACATGTACACACAAATGTCATGTGACATGAGTGCATGTGTCCTCACTGCCAGGATTTCCTCCGTAACAATTCCGCTTGTCGAAGCGTGACAATCAAACGTACAGTTGGTGCAGTGCAGTTGCAAAATAACGGGCGTCTAAATTAATTCGGAGCCGGGTTTTTCAATACCCAGCGATCGTAGAAAACATGCAGGGTGTGGGAATAATAGTAAATTATTATACGGCAAGGAGTGGAAACACGTTGTTTCGTAGTACAAGTACAAGACACAACGGCGAGGGAGGGGTGATGGGGTGGCTGGAAGAAATCCCGGTTGTGGTCACAAGGCATTGAGTAGCTGGAGACAAAAGGCACTTGAATGTTTACATTGAGGTAGGTAGAGATGTCGTGCTCACTCGTGCTCGCCATGTCCGTTCCACTTGCAGGTTCGCGTATAATAATCCGACGTTTGCATCCGCCACGGACCCACGCACGGGCCATTGTTCACTCGACCCTCCCTAGCACCGTGCTCGGGGTGAAAGCACCAGAAACCTGTGTGCTCTGCGTCACACAGTACTGCATTGTGGGATATCACATCCGGCGTGCGCGCGACACGTGACACGCAGTGCGCCGGCAGCATTGAGCATTTTGACGACGGTTCCGGGCGTGCGACGTCGTCGTTCCGTAACACCTACGACTCGCGGCGTGCGCACCACCAGGTGGCGCCCTCTATCACCTATCGACGCGTCGCAGTAATACCTCTGCCCAGCACGGACACGACGACACAAACTGTCTCGAGTAACAAGCACCCCATCCCTTTGCGAAGCTGATCCGTATTGAGTTCGGATCATAAGGACCGTCCGAGAACTGCGGATCACGGATGCGTGCAAACATCTCCGCCGTCTCAAAGTCAAATATATTCATACAGTATCCGGGCAGCACCTTGTGCACAATGAACGTCCGCGAGTTCGGCAGGTCGAGCGTCGGCGAATTCACAAAGAGTGCGTGCTCGGACCGGTTATACACCCACACCCCATCCGGCTCCTTGCTCAGTGTCATCCCGTAGCCAATCTTCGCTCGAGTCCGTTGGATCGACTCACAGTCGGTCGCTTGTTGAAGCACGCCGAGGCACATTCCATCGCCGCGAGGTTGCTCCTGGAAGACGTTCACGGTTGGCTCGAAGACGGCGAACTGACGACCGACACGTTGTCGCAGCTCCCAATATGCCACCTTGCACCAGAGATCTGCCGGCTGTCGACCATTGCTCCCTGTGTTGCTATCTGCAAGCACAAGAAACGATCATGTTTACACGTTCATCTAGAATATTTGCAGTATTTTTACTGAAAAAAATAAATCAAATCAGCCTGTCTATTAATTTAAGATCGACACAAAACATATCTTTATGATATCATACACACGTACATACAGCTACCTTGGGGCATAACATGTTTCTAACACAGATGGAATTGTCCAACTAAAGCAACGAACGAAAGTAGTTAATTCTGTAGAAAGATACCTGAAATAAAAAATAAAAAAAGCTGAAGGAATCATAAATTGCACCAAGATCATGCAGACTGCCATATTTTATGACACATCTGCACTTACACAAATTAGATCAAATGTTACACTGTCACAAATGTCACATCACATCACACTGTCGTGGGCTACACTTATATAAGCCAATGTTTTTATATATAAAAACCCAATGCTAAAAAAATAAGCCTAACTGTTTCTGCAGTAAATATTCTTGACTTTAGTTAGTGTCAATTCCGTTTTGCAACCAGTTACGTCAGAAAAACACCTCACAAAACATATAACTTGTGCTTCGTGTGGCCTGACAATGAATCGTGTGCTTTCATCCGACGGGCAGACAAAGACACAGACGACAATAACTTCACGACAAAGGCTAACAACAGAAACGCATAAGAACGACAGCAAAGTTTCAAGTGAGATTTTATCGCGGCCCAAGTGCAGAGGGGAGCCTCCAGTTTGCCAGATAAAGACAGTGACAGATTGCCTGGTCCCGACTCTCGACTTCCATTTCCCATTTATCACCCTCAGACCCCAAAACTGTCTCTTTCAGGGCCCAAGGTAGCAGTGCACCCTTAACCACCATCAACATAGTGTCAAACAAAGAATAAAATCACCCCTGTGGATCAACAAATAAATTGACACTGTTGTCTGATGCTCACTTACTGTCCGTGGGGGAGGGGGGAAGCAACGTTTATCGCCTGAAACTAACCAGTCTTGAACTGGAATAAAGCATTGGGCTCGAGCTGGGATTAAGGGTTAAACTTGAGACATGGGGTGGGGGGTGTAACCCAGTTAAGGGTGCACAGGGTCAGATGTGGTTTAAAAGCACATCAAGTTGAACTAAAGTGCTTTGGGAAGACACCCTTTGTGGCGAATCAAGATTACACTCCTACCATTTGACATTGTGTAAGTGTCCTACGCCACAACCCAACTTTGTCAACATTTATACGCATGTCAAATCCTCAGTGATATATTAACCAGTCTATGACGTTTTCTATCACTAAACAGAAGGAAACTTAACACATTTATGCAGAATGCTGTCTATTTGTGTGGAGAAGTGTAAAAATATAAATTATATTTCTATAACATGAACATCACTTCAAATACATCACTGATCATTTAATCAAACTGGCAGGTCGTAAACATTTTGTTGTGCACTCAGGCGAACTAGTATCTCTGAATATTCTCCGGGAAAACCCAAACCACATTCCCAGAGAATCATCATTACATCAAAGAATGCACTCTCAAATCTGTTTAATTATTAACCATTCAGTGAATAAGTAATAGATATATAAAAAAGGAATGTGTTACATAAACATTCTTCTTTTGCCATTACACACAATGAGTACCTATGGGGGGGGTTACAGTGAGAGTACACATTTAGTGCCAATCTACCCAACGGCGCTGTGGGAATTTGGCAACGAACGTTGAACTCTGCCAGGAGACACCTACACCAGCCCGGACAGGAAACCCAAAAAACAACAACTGCGAATAACCCACGAACGTTCACACTAGCACCAAAATACCAAACCGACTGACATGAAGTAAAATAGTGTGTGGCAGACGTAATTGCTGGTCCCTTCAAACGCGAACTCTTTAATTAGTGATAAGGAGGCCAAAAACACAGCACTAGTGGCGCAGTATTCAACTAAACCTTGGCTGACAACTTGGCTTGGCGGCAAGTGGGTGGTATTTTTATCACAAATCGCACAACCAGGTTGCACACGTTCGACCACCAACCTTGGTACATTTTCGCTCCACCAGGGGCCAGTAGTGTGGTAACATTCCAGCGCATCATCAAAACGTCGCCGTCCCACAAAACGCCTCCGATATTTACACCACAGATTTCCCGAACCACGATACACAACTCGGCATTAAATCATGCGAAATGAAAAACCCGCGCCCGGGCAAACATAAACATTAAACCGCAAAACCACAGGAAAAAATTAACACCTGTAAAAAAGCCGATAATGAGAGCATACGAATCCCGATCTGCGCGACCATGAAAGCCCTCGCTGGGGCGGCTGCTGGGAGACGCATAAAGACCTTAGGATAGCAAAGAAAATGTTTATCTAAACACTGGGATGCACTTGAGTGTGTCGGCGATAACCCACAGACATCGAGACTCTTGCGATGTATTAAAACAGCAATCAATCAGCAGGTGGCGTAGCTGGCGGGTCAAACATCGCAGGCCCCGCTGCAAGGTACCACTCCAGAGGGGCCCACTGGGGGCTCTTTAACCCTTTGACACCCGCCGCCTACCACTGGCGCCATTCATAATTCCATCAATGCCTCACTCAGGCTGCACTGCAAAATTGGTGTGCGTGTGTTTGTGGTGGGGCGGTGGCATACGTACGGAGCAGATCATTTTCATGCAGGCGTTTTGATACATGCACAGTTGATACCAGATGATGACCCTGTGTTAGATACAGTCTGTCCTGGTTATTGGACACCACGGTGGACACTGCAGATAAGCTGACCAGCGCATTATCGGAATTTATCACCTGAGCCGCTCCAAGGCAGTCACCGTTTGTATCCTGGCAGTGTGGCTGAACCGAGATCCTATCTGGCTGAATTATCACAGATGCCTGAAGTGGTGTTTGGTTTTCAAAGATGATACCACCCACTGGCTATAATTGTTATGATAAATTTCATTGGTAGTCATGCATGTGAGAGTTCTACATGTTATCCCGCCTTCTGTATAATGGATGGTGAACAAATGCCCCCAGTTAAATCAACCAACATCGCTTGGACTGCAACTGTGCCACGGACAGCAATAATCTATGTTACTCCAGCCAATGCAAAAACTATTTCTGCCCAGATATGACAGATGTTGGCTTAAATTCTCTTAAAAGTGCAGTTTGGCCTCTTGTGTAAACATTTACATTTGTTATGCCGTCACACATATCATGTAAAACGTGTTTCACTCAATTAATCTAACCAACCCGTGATCTGAATGACACTGAATGTAAATTATGTAAGACATAATATCACCATGAGTAATTAAAATCCCTGATACTGCCCACCTTGGCACGAGAGCCAACCTGATACTGAAAGAACCAAACTAAATACTGCGAGCATGTTACATCTCTTCTGGCCTTCAAAGTTGTCATCATACCCAGTAATACATGAGCCTGCACACAGACAAAGGAATACCGGTGAAACTGCTGATTCGCACAACACTGAGAATACTCAGACAGCAAGCGCGATTGTTATTTTGCAATCACCGAAGTAGTTCCTGGTAAATGATGATGATTGCCTACAGAGAGCGAGCACGGCAGTATGCCATAAAGACAGCACCTGTACAACCCCATTCGATTAGGTGGTCATGTGCCGCACAAAATCATGGAGTGTTATTTTCACCAACCTCAATTCTGTCAACGACATTTGTACAGAACTTAAACATGTACAGATCGGGTGGCCAATATATCATTAACTTTCCTTATCACTCACTAAACCAATGGTGCCTGCTCAATTGAGTTTAACAAATAAGAACGACAAGCAAACTTTGAAATTGATCTTCTGTTGTCAGATCATGTACCTCAAACCGTACACTTGCATAGAGATGTTTATAAACACAGAAGGATCTTGAGTTTTACTGAAGCCACATACAAAACAATAGTACTGCTCATTAAACTATAATACTACTGTTGCTTTTTATGGCAACCACATTTAAATGACATTTCTTGCCACCAGATGGCACCGTGGCCGATTGATCATCTAGAAATCGACCACATATACACCTGAAGGTGATGGGTTTCCCACATTATAATAAACAACATGTCTTAAAGAAAAAACAAGTTGTTTGACGACGTGGATTTTCATGGTAGGTCCTTCAGATTAATTATTAAATATTTAGATAAGACTGCGACTGAATTAAGCCTCCGAACTGATGGTGCTGGATGGCGAATGCTGCGTTGCGTTGCGCAACCACGGCGACAGATTCCGATACTGCATTGGCAAATGCCATAACAGGCAGAATTATAAATGAACGTCGATCGATGCGTCTGGCTGGGACGACAGGCCAGGCACGAACACCGTGTGCTCGCATGGCCACCGCGCGCTAGTGCACACATGTGCACACGCGCATACGCACCGACCGTTCGTGCTGCATTGTGCGGCAAGCTGGCATTCTGTCATAGATCAATAGAACGTCTGGGTGATCAGTCTGCGAGGCCATTACTGCTGCTGATAGGTGCACCGCACGGTGCATGCGGGCGGACAGTGCAGGCCGGCACCATGCCCGTGCACGCATGAGAACGAATGCATCTCGTTCATGGCACTGTTTTCTTTTGCAAAATCCAAATGCTTGAAAGATGAGTGTACGTTTCGTAAACCGGCGTTACTGGGTGAGCAGTCCACCTGGAGCACTAGGTGGTTTTTGAGGGTCTGCTATATGCATACATTGCATATATGAAATACACTGTACTACACAAAAACAAAGACAATTTCATGTTACACACACGTGTTCACACATGCAAACACAGATGTAATAATATTGAATACTATATAAAAAATACACACATACCCTCGGTCGACATATTAGGGGCCATGACATGAAAAAGTGAAACTGACGGAAACGTTGGCAGGATATTCATGTAATGCCCCGACAACCCTAACAACGCGCTCCATCCCCCCGACTGGCTCAGCCCTCCCCTGACAACCTCGCCCCCTCTGCACTAGGTTCTAACTGGTCACACACAGACTGGAGCCAGTGGACGCCACTCTGTCTCCCCACCAATCACTGGGCTGCCCACGTGGAGCATGCCAGACTCCGCGGCTCCAAGTGGCTGATACGGAATGTGTCTTGTTGCTTAATAGACGCCTCGCTAAGTACGACCGACCGACCCACCGGTCTATCCCGTGGTGGCGACCGTTCCTCCATAACACCGGAACCCACCTTTACGTCGACAGCACGATGGTGGTGCCATCTGTGAAGTAGTAGGCTTACTCGTAGATATCCAAACTCGTCAGTAATAATTCAAAGCCAGTGTATGCGTCTTTGCAGGTGGCGTAAACATTTTGCTTCTGTCCAGTGAGGAGACGTATTCCAGTGAGGTCCACCCACACCATGCACAGGTCATTCACTCCACACTGCCCACTGTAATGGTCACTACACCACACATGCTGTGACCACCACACAGCCAATGGCAGTGGGGCAGGGGTACCCCCCCATCACCCCTGGGTAAGATGATCCATGCACAGATAGAGTAGAATGAGAACTAATGAAGTCCTCAGACTCTTGTCTGACACCTCAGACTAATCCAGACCACTTTGTCCAGTGGTCAAGCGTCCAGTCCCCCAGACAGCTGTCTCCACATAATGACCAGCCGCCAATCATCCTCCCCCATTACCATCTGCCATCTGACAGTCTCCACTGGACACTGCCCACTCTATTTATCCATAGGCTAATTTCACTGCCAACGTGTTATTAGCCCCAGACAGGGCATGGGGATTTATTTACACACTGCTGTTTCCTGATCAATAAACAAATTATGTCGACTGGAGCGTAATTGACAAAAGTGGTGCAAAAACAACATTAGTCTCAATCAGCGAGACTCGTTGTTCCGATTCGTTGTAATCTCACAACTGGTCAACCACGCCACAGAACAACAGAGGAAGCAATGTTTTATGTAGACCACAGCCCTAGGGTAATACGGGGACAACTGAGGCAATGTATTTCAGGACAAAACGTGACAGACGCCAATCCAAAAACGGAAGAGACTGATGACATTCTGACCATTTGCACTAATTATTTGGCCACTGCTATCATCCACCGATATAATTTTGATTTGGGATTCTTAAAATATTCCTATGTAAGGAGGACAAGTGAGCATGCTTATTCTAAGGACGAAGGGCCAGTGTTAGGTATACGACTTGTTCTAGAAAATGATTATCTTGTTTTGTCCTGAGACCATTTTATGTTCTTCCGCCGCTGCGTGTGGACATGCCTTGATTGTTTCCGTAGTCGACGAGGCGGCGGCAATGATATCATAACAATTCTTGTGGCAACAGCCAACCCCAAAATCATTAGCTTTTTACAAACAAATGCAGAATATTCTCGTATAAATTGTCATATATGGCCGACGATCGGTGCTAGGCAGTTACTGTGTGCGGCTGGTGTGTGCAGGGCAGAAGTTGGTGTTAGTCGGTGGAACAACTGGTGTTTAGCACCGACTGCTTCTTTACGTGGACTGCCAACTGAAGTCGGCATTAGTCAGTTGGTGTGTGCCTAGGTTAGTCTCTCCCCCTTGCTCCTGTCTCCCCTTTCCCCACCTAGCCCTTCCCTCCCACTGTGGTTATGTTCCTTCCCCCTCTGGTATCCCAGGTCAACTAGGGTGGCTGGCAACTGACACAAACATGTTCTTGTGCTTTCTGCATTTCTCCTACGTCCCTTGAGAGTTTGTCGAAGACATCAGTCACTGAGTCCACTGTGGCTCCATCTGACCAGTTGCTGACCACCGCCCTGACCAGTTACATGCCTATATTTACACCCACCCAGTGTTTCTCTTTATTTGTTTGTTTACTAAAGTTCTGTGCTTCTTAAAACGTTTTCCCGCAAACTTCAAAAATACCTGTGCACCAATGAATTGTGTTGGTTCCAGTAAACATCCACACGATACTTTCCTGTGGTGTAATCAAATCTTATATGACTTTTCTATTGATTTATGTCGAACAATGATATGTGGAACTATGCATTGATTTTATGGGAAATTGCCGGGAGTCCAGTTTTTATTTCTTACTGAGTTTTTGGAACAACTTAGAACCTTGAAAGCTGCAACACAGAGTAACTCCTGATATTTAAAATTCAATGTAAAATATGCCATAATAAAAACATTTCACAACTGCATACCCTCACCCCCACCCACCCACCCCACCCGCACCAAATTAAAACCTCATGGAGCAAAACTTAAACAAACCTGACAATTTTCTTCAAAAGCCCCTGTTCATGGTAATGCCCCCCAACTCTGTATAAGATAAGCCTAGTCCTGGCATTATCAACAAATGTGTAGCAGACCACCCCGTCCTATCCACAACCAAAACCACACACCACTTCTGTGAAAACCAGCGGCTGTTACATAAACCCACACAACTTTCCTGCAGAAGTCAACATTCACCACAAATTTGCAGCCTGACAAGACAAGGGGTGTAGATGTGTTGATGCTGAGATAAGCACATGACCAGTGGCCCTGCATTGTCCCGCAAAGAAGCCCAATCTTGATGCCTGCAAGTCCAGGCTTGTGTGAGCACTGAGAGACGACTATCTCCCCAGCCGATCTCGCTTATAAATAATGTTTTACCAGCGCCAGTGTGTGCTTTGTCTGTCGACAAAGACTTCAGATAAAGTGAGTCGGTGTATAAATAACAGTGGCCCAATCAGAATATAAGTTGCTAAGATGCGGACAAAGACGCTGGGACATATGGGCAGCAGTTGTTGATCAGATACGGTGAGCCGTATCGTCCCGCAAATCACCGTCCAGTTCCTATGTGCCATTGTCGCGTATCTGTACGAAATCGCAAAGTTGTCGAGAACAGATCTGAGTCACACCGCCTAACTAAACGGGGAAATGAGTAAGCAAATGGCGTACAAATACTTAATTTGACGTCTGGAATTTGTACTAAATAATACATGCCCGCGTGGTATAGAATCACATATCAGTACGATCTTACTACGGCTCGACGGCGGCGGCGACATTAAACCTACGGTAGTAATCATCATTTCAAATGCTTTTCGATAAATTCTTATAGGTGACATCATTTCAATGCACACTGTGAAATGTCGCGTAAACAAGATAGTGGGACCACATGACGGGGCTCGCAAAACATCTCGGGAGATTAAAAATGCTGGCATGATTCTTCACAATGAAGTCACCTATGGCGACAAATGGGCAAAATAAATCAAGTGGCAGGACGTTTCGGCCAAAAGCCTGAACACGCTGATAAGAACTGTTTCTTGAACATTGTTCGCTGTGACAATGTCATGGCACTTTCACGATGGCCACAGTCTGCCAAAAGCCAGACTTCTGGGAAAACGGTGGGGGTAAACAAAAACGGGCACCCAGCGATTGTTATTTGCGAGTTCATCCTGGGTGGAGCCCTCAGACTGGACCGGAGCTTATCTGGACAACAAAAACAGCCTGGCATGTGGCTGGGGAGTAATTAGTTCCCTTCTAACAAATGTTTCCCTGCAGTACAGCACCTTGGGCTGCGGAAAGAATGTTGACTCACTTGACAAGGTAGGCACGCTGTATGCGCGTGCACACGCACATGCACACGCACATGCACACACACACACACACACACACACTCACCCACCCACCCACAATCACACACAGCACTGATAGTTGACAGCTCAACGTTTTCAAATGATAAAACGCGGGTGGTTTATTGGGACTTTTTTCTGCATCGGAAAACATTCGGAGAATAAATGCAGAGAAATAATGAACGTTTCGGAAGATTCAACGCACAGAAACAAGAGGAATGGAACCGTGGTGTGTGTTTGACATAAGGAGTCGGGCTGAGGCTTGATGGGAATGCTACTGGTGTCGAACCAACAGCGGTAAAGATAAACATTATGTTATGTCTACCACTGTCCCCCTCTCGATGAGAATCCGTGCAATAACAGACCACTTTGAATGCGCCCATAAATCCTACATGCCAGCCGCCATCAGTGGGGCTTGGCAACACAGTAAACCACTCCACTTCCAAGTCTACTGACACTCCCCATAACATCACAGCCACCCTGCCACCCCTGCCCATGCAGTGGACTCTCCCGACATGCCAGCAATGACTGCACAGACAGCACGAACCACCGGTTTTCGAGGGATGTCAACTATCTCCAAAATGATGGATTAACAGCAGATTCAATAATGATGTAGTTGGTTTAACACAAGACAGACAAGTGGTAGAAAAGACGAGTGGCTGTGGAACTCGATCCCTAGCAGGGAGCATAATATATGAGGAATTACTGACATTTTTTTCACTCACTGTTGTCAGTCTAGTAAACGGTGCCAACACAGAGCTGATACCGAAATCATGATTTCCCCAGTTCAGATCAAGAATTAAAAATCGACAATTGCAATGCAATGTCACCCCCTTCGTGTGAACGAAAATAGATCATACCCTCAAACCTGACTGGAATAATTACAAACTAAAATTCATAATATTAACAAGTAAATTTCCAACTTACTTTTTGATACAAACAAGATGTCTGGTTACTTGAGAAAAAAAATATGGCTGACTTTTTGAGGAATAATCTGCAGATCAACTCATTTATGTGATTACGTTCGTGCTTCACGGGACTGCACGGGAGTTCCCGGGTTGAATGGCAGGGGCCAGCGGGTTAGAAAAACTGAAACCACATCCGTCTGACATGTGGGTTGTGCCGCTGCAGACGAGCAGCCTGGCAGGCCATCTTTAGCGGGGTGAAAGTAAACATACAGCTCACTACAAAGTATCAGTTCACAACAGGGGTGGGTCTGGTTTCAAGTCATAATAGAGATCTACTCAGCAAACATGTAGTAACCTTGTAATGTCCTCCGGGAGCAGTGCCAAGTCAAGTTTCTTCTCCAGCCTGATGACTTATTAATGGGTGGGTAATTGGTCTGTTTGCAAAGCTGTCCTTTCCAAGTGTCTACGTCTACGATGAGCTAAAATAACCATCAAGATACTTAAATTTTTGTTTTATGAACTCCATTTACCGCAACTGTAGTTACAATACTAGAAATGCAGCTGTTAAGGAAATCAGTCGTTTTTAATTGCGATTTAATTCATTACAATTTTGATATAGATTAATTCTGTACTTCACAGACTGCAAACACAGATGAGTGGACATTTTCTTGGGTATCTTATTTCTCTTGTAATTTTTCTGATATGAATCCAAAATTCGAACAAGGTTCACTGCAAAACTCCTGAGGTTGTGGGAAAATGTAGGTTTTGTTAACTATCAGCGCTTATTAGTGCAATGTAGCATCACTGAAGGCGACCAATGTCAAAAAACACAACAACACAACCTAAACCCAATGCAAACAGAAAGTTACCTTATCTCGTGAAATGGTCAACAAGTGGAGGGAATGTCAAACAAGTGAGACTGTTGGCTGCTATGGCCCCAGTGGTGTCCCAGCACATCAAATATTTTGGGGTCAGAAACCCCAATTCCCTTCTTCAGGCCCATGGAAATAGGAGAGAGGAACAGAAGAAGGCACAAAACGAGCAAACAGGGAAACATAGGAGGGAGTGAGAGGAACGGATGATAGAGACAGGGAAGAACAAAGATTCAAACAGGGAAACAGAAGGGAGAGAGTGGGTGAGAAAGCAAGCAAAGAAAGCAAGGATGACTGGATAGATGTGGAGGGAGAAAGGAGGGAAAGACAGGAGTGAACAATAGAGTGGGAGCGGGAGGGTTAGATGGAAAGAAGGATGTACAGAAAGATGACCACAGACAGAAACTAATTAGAGCAATCCCACAATGCTCATTTGGCGCTGGCTTCTTTCGACCAACCCATAATCTTCCATGCAGCCAGACACATCGCTGGCGCCTAATCAATCGCTACTCCCTGTGAGAACCCAGGGAATAAGGATTTATGGGAAGACAATTGACCCACAGGAGGACAATGGTCAGTGGGGAGGAGCACAACTGGTCAGTACATCAAAGAATGACTCTGGTCTACCAGATCTCTAATTAATCCCCTGAAAGCCAACACCACCACCACTATTCCCTGGCCATCTGTTCCACCATCATAGTACTGGTCAAGCTCAGACAGACTGTCTAGACACTAACTGACCAATGGTCAAGATGCATAACTACCCCCACCTGACCATTACTTAGCGGCTGTCTGGTAGCCACCCTCTGTCTCCACCTCCAGCGTCTGGCATTCGCCTGGCCTTGTTTCGCATCAGACACAAAATTAGCCCTGGCTCCACGACCACTTTGGCTGATTAAAGCCAGCGGGCCGAGAGCCGGGGCTGGGCTGTTCGTTGATGCCAGTCTTCCTGACTGTGACTACGTTCCAGCCTAGGTCACGGGCCGTGGTGGCGTCTCCCCAGAATTCTCCGTTCACTTGAAATTGTTAATGCTGCAGCCTGTATGGGATTTCTGCGGTATTGATCTGGACCTCGACCGACCTACTGAGTCTGTATGTTCACCACTGGCAAGTGGGGCTTGTCAATAAATTGTTTCCAGACTACAGATGGGATAATTACGCACGCAAAATGGATAGACCTATGTCAGCAACCATGCCGTCCAATACACTGGCAAACTGGGGTTCTTAACAGCTGAATAAGAGTGTTAGTTTCAGGAAATCTTCTCGAGGTTCTCCTGTTGCAAACTGTTTGGCAATATTGTGTAATCCTGACAGCACTGCTCTGTTTAACTGTTGCAATATTAATTATGTATAGAGGGAGGGAGGGAGGGAGAGGGATAGGGAGAGAGGGATAGGGGGAGAGGGAGAGGGGGAGAGGGCGAGGGGGAGAGGGAGAGGGAGAGGGAGAGGGAGAGGGAGAGGGAGAGGGAGAGGAGAGGAGAGGGAGAGGGAGAGGGAGAGGGAGAGGGAGAGGGAGAGGGAGGGAGAGGGAGAGACAGAGAAACCCAGCAGTTGTCCCTATATTCTTTACATGCACCCATAAACACATGAGCGGAAATTGAAGTTCTGGGATCCCAAATGGGTATAAGCATTCCCTAGTCTTGGGTGTAAATGACATGACATGAACTTAGACATGACTGTGTGTATATTTTCATACACAACCTGCATTGTAATTAGGTATCAACATTCCAATCAAATTAGGATTTCTTCCAGTTAGTAATGGTGATAAAAATAGTTGGTACTTACATACATATATAATCACATAATCATAAAACCAATAACTATTCATTGCTGAGTAACAGCTCGGAATTGTAAATTGTGTGCGTGCATGCGTGCGTGCGTGGGCCTGACAAATAACAACTGGATTTGTTTATCCAAATGATCCGTTACTAGCTGTGACAACCCGGCAGTCCGCCATTACACTAACAAAAACCTCTCCTTGGCAATGCTGTCAGACAGTCACACGGCCACATAAACAATAGTGACAGACGAACTAAAAATAAACGCAGATGCACAACTCTCTCTAACCAACAGTAAGACGCAGTGAGTCTGGCACAAATTCATCCAAAAGTTGTGTTTTACATCCGAAATGCGTAAATAAAAAAACGTGACTGAGATATAGACATTGTGTTATAACAGGCATATCGTCAGTACACACACACAAAGCAGTCTCCACAGTGGTTTTCAGTCAGCTACGTGCGATAGTCGATTTGAGTATAACCAGACAATAAGACAAACCAATGCCCAACGAACGTCAGCTCCCGCATTTGTGAGCTTCATTAAATCTTGCGCCGAATTTGGCACTTGAAAATGCTCACAGATACAACAAGCCCAGTGAAGTAGGGAACAGGCGCTGGCGATCGAGCGACGAGATAGCCTATCTCTAATCATCGCCTGTATCACCTGGTCATGCCTGAGCGAACCCGTGAAACTTTTCCCAAGTCGCGGCCGTGCAGATAATGAAACCATTCATCCGGGTCCGCGCAACACAGAATTAATGTGGACTCGCACCGATATCTGTAACATCATTAAGCCTCTGTTGTCAGGCCGCTGAAAGGATGCAGACTTCGATAAACGGCCCCGGTCCGCCGGCCCTATCTGTTGGCCCCATTCGAACGTGCGGCAAAGTCACGTTGTGGCTTTCATGTGTGCACAAAGAGTGGACGAGGTCAGTGAGAGAAGTGACCAGTGACCACCCACTGTCTCGTCTTACCCACGCCATGAGACAACAAAACGCCCAACTAGGGACTGACTCTAACTCCTCAATACCTGCGTCCACCAACACCTGAGCTCACTATCACCCTTTGCCATCAGAAAGTACAGGGAACCTTGCTCTGTGGTCACCTTTGTAATACAGCCTACCTGGAAATTAAGGTCAACCCCGGGAAGTGCCTAATTATCTATGGTACGATAAAGAATAGGAAATAAGTCTCGCCAAAATAGTTATCTTGCAATACGGGTCTACGGAGTGACCTTAATTGAGAGGGTACATTGTATCACATTTAGTCGCCATGACTGTTGGATTGTGTGAAGAGATCCGACTGGGTTGAGACAAAGGAGGACAAAACATGGGGCAGGGGCAGTAAAAAAGGGTAAAACAACACATCATGGAAATGTCATGGCAAATGGACAAATGGACTGGTCAACCTCAATACTGATAAAAGCTGTCAACAGATGGCGCCATGGATACGCTAGAGAGCCAAGGAGAATAGTATAGGTATGGTTATAAAGGTAACTGGGTAATACCTTCGACTGATCTAAAAATAAAAGGGAACCAATTTCAAAGAGTTGGTGCAGCAACAGGTAAGACTTCCCTGTGTACACGTGTTGTTTTTGTGTCTGGGAATAAAAACGTAGATCAGAACTCTTACGATCGAAGCTTTAAAAGTTTCCTTGTGTTTTTGACTTCACCGCCAGAAATCTGGCTATGTCAGACACAACACCCAGGAGTCGCCACCAGCTGCCCAAATGACTTGAATCAATCCTAGTCTTTTGACGTTCGAGAACACCTCACTCTAACCGACTGGTTACGGAAGCTGAGGCGTCCCACAAATGGCTGACAGGCATCCGTCAGAATTGACACAATTTAGCCACAGTTCTAAGAAAAATACATTAAATGTCCCTTTAGCAGTATTAATGCAGACTTAATCAGTAATACAGTTGTCCTTCCTTGTGACGTACATTCGGATTTATGTCCGGTCGCTAATAAACGATCCGATGGCAATTTAATACATATTAATGTGGAGGCATCCAGGCCAGCGCAATTGATGCGTGGTCAGTAATAACTGCCCTAATGGCCGACTAACGTCCAGAGATTCAGGTCAGTAATCACTTGGACTTTGAGAGCACATTTTTCATTTCCATTGTACTCCGGTAAATTGCATTGAGGTGGGCACTCTGGCTTCGAGACGGAAAACGCATAATCTGGTTTTAAACAAGTGCCGTGGGACTTGACTTGTGGTAAGACGTGCTCGACAGCTATAATTTTTCTGACCTTTCCGTTACAGCCACTTGTAATGTTTAACATTTAAAGGCTACGTTTTATTGGTGACACTATGGCTTAATTTTTCAAATGTTTACTAAGTTACCGATTTTTCATGCACTCTCTATAATATCAACTGGCCAGATATGATTCATCATGCCTGAATTAACAGTATGCATTTTGGTTTTAGATGTAATGTTTGTCTGTATACACCATTCTCAAACTGAAATATCTGTTTTGTGTATTTAGATATAAACTGTAATATTCCTAAATATACTATGATTTCACAACTTTATAATTATGTAAATATAAATAAACAACAAATCACATGCTTGAGACATGCCAACTTTTCAAATAATTTCATAAATAATATACATTTATAACAACATCTAGACATGTTTGCTAATCACAAATAAATAAATAAATAAATAAATAAATAAATAAATAAATAAATAAATAAATAAATAAATAAATAAATAAATAAATAAATAAATAAATAGTCATGAAACCCAACATAAATCACATATTCTAAACAGGGCCAAAAACCAGCGACAGCATGAACACCAAGAATACTGGCACTGATAAAGAGTGGTAATCTCCACGATGGCCCAAAAACTATCGTTATCGCTCCTTAAATGAGTTCAGGGTCCAAACCCTAAACATTTCCGTTTCTAACTGCGTGTACCCTTAGAATTGGCCCTATGCCAGACCTGGTTAGATAACATCTACCAGGGACATTGTACAAGACACACATTTCCATTTGCTCAAATGGGATTCTGCAAATAGCATCCTTAATTTCAATCTGAGCAATGATCGAGCTATGAAGAACGCAAAACTAGTGATCGATTTACCATATTTCAGGGCGACTGTAGGTCAGCTTTGGCAAGACAAAAAACATTTGTCGACAAACACGTGTCTAGCATGCCACATTGTTTCGTGTCTGTGTGCAGGTAAATAGCTGTGGATTGTTGTTGGCATGGCAACAGGCCCACACCACTGCCAGTAGCGCAGCCTGCTCCTTCTCCAGTCTCCCCAGTCCTCCGTCCCCAGTTCTTTCCCACACAGCTTCCGGTTGCTGTCTGACAACACCTTCCCAAATATGCCATTTTCAAAACAGACTATAGCTGCCCCATTCAGCTAAATGTAGTCTTTTTCATAGTATTTGCAGTTTTTTTACTAACGCATTACGGTGTACAACACTAAACAGGGCACACTTGCAATTTTATATTTCCATAAGACATTTTTTATGGCAAATGTATGAAACTGATTACGGCAAACAGAAAACTACAGGCTGTCTCCGTGTGATAATCTAGCAAGTGGATGGTCACGGTGTCTCATTGCGTGACAAGAAAGATGAAAAAACAACATGTCCGCCACTGGCGTTCAATACAAGTAGTCATTTCCTGTCATTGGCTGAACTTCAAAGTGGCCACTGGAGACAAAACTGTGTTGAGGGCAGATGCTAGACGAAAGTAGCATTTGTCTGGAATTTCACAGAAGTTTCTCTCAAAAATCAAACGGTGTGGAAAGATAAAATACATGCAAATCCGAAGATGAATACAGGAAAAGTTAAAAATACTTTACAATGATTATGGTGTTCTAGAAGCTCAGTAGGTGGCGCTATTTTGTTTTCCATTTTTGTGTGATTATGTAAATGTGATTGACTTATCTGTACTTGTATCACGTCTGCAAGGCGGACATTGTTGTAAAACATGTTTGAAATTTTATTCTTTATCTTCACAAAATAAAACTGGTTGCACTTACCATTTCAGCCAATAAAATGCACTGCAAGTGTTTTTATCGCATATATTATAATAATTTCTGACAAATCAAACACCGAGTCTAACAAATGATGTTCGCTAAGTATCATATTCCATCTTGAAGTTTCGAAAAAATGGAATATATGTGATGCATTAATGCAATACATCATAAGATGACACTGAAGAAATAAAAAATAAAAATAAAAAAAATAAACCTAACTTTAACCTGAATGTACTTAAGTTAGACAAATGGTGATAAAGCAAATTTAAATGGAAAAATACTCCATGAATACCTTGGATGTTAAAAAAGCAGATTTGGTGGGTTTGGGAGGGGATATAATGGGGAGATGTTGTCCTGTAAATGGGACCAACAGACAGGGAAGAAACACAAAAGTGAAGAACTCATATTAATCCCAGCTGAACCCCAGTTTTAGGGCTAGAGAGGAAAGGACCAATGACAGCAGGTACTAGAGTATTCTCAAGGGTTTTATGTCAAAACATACTGCAGGATAAGGGAGCCGATCACTTGGCACTGCGCCAACCAATCCAAACCCTAGGAATCCGGCGCTTGGCTCTGGGCAGTGACCCGTCCTGGTTTATAGGTGGTCCACCTGTTTTCGGGATCAGGACATACCTTTCCACGGTGTGTATCCGAGAAATGACAAACTCTCACACTTTGGTGAAAGGTAGATTGTGTCTTAAATCTATCGTCAAGCCCCAGTCGCAAGTAGACCCCGTGACAGTGCCACCAAAAGTTGACACTGACACTGACAGACACGGCTGTAAAGACTTATCATTAGATTTTGATAAGGAATGCAAAGTTCAAACGTTTCATCACACTTGGGAACATTTTCAGTCACCAAAAGTAAACAAACAAAATAATAATTTTCTGTAACTGTTACATCAGACTGGCCATTTCTAAACGATGACAATTTTTTTTACAATTACAAAGGAATGCGTAACTTGCTGATTTTCAATGACACAATATCGCCAATGTAAAACCTTGATAATATAATACTAGTACAATACAATGCATCAAACCACAAACAGAAGCCTAAGAGAATCTGATTTGTGACTGAGTAAATAAATCAAGGGAGTTAAAAATTGCTGTTTTTATACCTGAAGGTGCTTACTGCAAAAAACTCTGATACATAAAAAATAAGCAACTTGCCAACCCTTAGACCAAAGCACAACACCCAATAATTGAAGCATCAGCCTTTCGTACCCCTACCCCAGGAAGAAACGAGCACATAATCACAAGACATTCCTCGTCTGTGAGGTCACTCAGTCCTCATCTGCCTCAGGTGGAACAGAGTCAGCCCCAAAATGATCACAAATGGATAAAGGCAAGAACTTGGCTAGCGGGACAGCATTCAACAACGTGGACACAACAAGAGAAACCCTGTCGCATTCACCATGACTTGCCTCGCGTCGGTACAGGTTCGAATTCCACAAATGCCACTAAGTGCCGTCTAAGAAATACACGAATGTGCCCCAAACCCCTTCTGCACTAGTGCACTGGCACCATCTCGGCACCAGTGGGGTGGTTACAGGTGATGTACACAGGCGAGGAATTACCGACAGGCGCCACAACCGTACAGACACATGGCTGGTTGCCAAGGGGAGGGGGCGTCTACTGTACACTGTTAGTTACCTGTACACTGTTAGTTACCTGT
This sequence comes from Ridgeia piscesae, assembly GCA_025642075.2. Lineage (NCBI taxonomy): Eukaryota > Metazoa > Annelida > Polychaeta > Sabellida > Siboglinidae > Ridgeia > Ridgeia piscesae. The sequence goes on from JAODUO010000974.1 coordinate 38,260, forward strand.
ACACTGGGTAGATATGCAGGTTAAAGATGGCTGAATGCTCACAACTGTATGACTCCTCCGAGACAACTAATAATAAATTTTTTGTTGTGGCGCTCCATCAAAATAATTGTTCTGGGGCATTATACAATGGTCAATGTGAATGAATTGTCACTCTGGAGTGAGAAAATGCAGTCGATAGAACCATAGGAACCTGCGACAGTGCCACAATGAACTGTTATTGAATGATTACGTAAGTATGATTATGTAAAGAATTAAAATAATTACACAGCGTGCGTAATTGGCATCATGATCTGCTTTAAAGTAAAATGTTCTCACGCTGCGTGCAACAATTGATTTGAACATTTGGTCTGAATACAGAGGAAGATTTTGATTCCACACTTCCTCCTTAGCACAAAATCGTACACTGCAGCCTCATTCTGGGATTAGCTTAGGTCCAGAAACATACAAATGTGAACTAACAAAATAAAAAATAGAGATATACAATCTAAATAAAAATCAACAGTCACAAGCTCAACACTGTGAACCACCCACAATGCAATGCTACACAACTGTAAACTAAAGCGTCTCGGAAAACCATTTGGCGGTCCATGTCAGTGAATGCCACTCCTAGGTCTAGTCAGGAAACTGGCTCCCGTTTTACCTAATCTGGGTGCACAGAGCCATTGAGCCTGGCTCTGCCTGTGAGCCTGATCAAGTCATCAATGGCTGACTTCAAAGGGGAACTAAGTATTGCTCACTGGCAGTATCTATGTAAACAGTGGCTACTAATTACGATCAGTGAGTGGGGTGTCTGACTGGCGCCAACAAGGCTCAGTCTGTCCGCAGACGAATGTCACCAGTCAGGTGTGGCTGTCTGTCTTCTGCTATGCGTGGCTGGTCAAAGGTTATGGTTATTAATCATATTCCCCATGTCTTATGGACAGGCTCCCCACGGTGATACAAGGGGAATATCTTAGCATGCATGCATGCTTGTACATGTATAAAGACACACATATACACATAACATCATACATATATGGATACACGCTGTTGCAGAAGTGGTACAAGTTCTGTATAGACAGAGGGAGATGGTATGTATCGTGATTTATCTCTCCCACATTCGTGGCGAGATAAAGTACGTGTTGAGTCTGCAGGCAGCTGTAGGTCCTTGCTAACTGTCATCTTCTCCAACTGCCAAACTATCACACCTAGCCATAGAATACTGTTGACAGGTAACCACTCCATGCAGCAGCAAACAGGAAGACCAAGGGAAGAACCCCCGACAGCACTCGTCAGTGCAATCTCAGTGTACACAAACATCGCTGCAGTCATCTCTACTTCAGTGTCATCCGTCCGTCCGTCTGTCTGTCACGACCGTGTTAATAAAATAATAAATAAATAAAGCGTCACTGGCACCCGACAAGCGACAATCACATCATGGGGCGATCGAAGCGCAATCCATAAACCTATTTACACGTTGCCTAACGAAGCCACGCTGGCCGGTGTGGCGATCGGGAAATCTGGTGCACGCCTCCATACTACGGACGCGCATGGCCGGGCACATGACACGGTTGAGCGATCGCGTCACGGAGTACACCGCCGCGGGCGTCGGCGGCAGCGTCAGACAGGCTGGCTCCACCGCCGTGGCCCGGGGGCGCGTTGAGCGGCACACAACTGGAGGGGCGGTAGGCTACACGGCGAGTCGCGCCTCATATCGCCGACGCATCAAAGATGTGTATGTACACACAATGAATAATTTTATACAGCGGCGATCGCTCGTGGCGGCGGGGGCCGCGTGCACGGACAGGCTGACGCCGCTCGCAACATCGACAACGTGCAATGGCCATAAATCCCTCGTCCCAACTGCCGTGAAATACGTTCCGATGGCAGCGCCGCGGCGACATGCCTCGTTCTAAGACGGGAGTTAATATTTACCGTCTGACATGTCAGGGCGAGGGTTAACGCGTGAACAACAGCCCTGATTATTAGGGTTGTCGCCCTGTCGTCTACTGTTTCTGACAGCGGCCCTCTTGTCATCAGGGCAGTGACGATTTTGACAACTTGGTGACAGAACTTATGAGTGTGGAGAGCCAGTCCAATCACTTACAACGCCCAAGTACTGATGCTACTCCACCGTTAACCCTCCTCTCTCCATCCAGGGTTAAACCTACATCAACCATAGCAAAACTTTAAACAGAACAGCATCTAGGTGAAACTAGTAATGCGCATCGCATCCTCTTCTCATCCCACCCTACAACACAACACCCCACCCCACCACCCTGCAAGTTGCCACCACCCCACCCCCATCCGAAACCCTCCATCACTGAAACCTACCCCTTAGCCACAACCACATCAGTTATTTCTATCACAGCATCATCAGTGTAATTACCCCAGCCACCCTCTGTCATCAGGCGAAATAGCAGCAGTGTTGTCGAGCATTGACAAAACAACTGCATTTAAGTCATTATATCATTGGCAGCGACTCTGACCGCAATAACTCGGTGCTATGAGAACGCTGGTACAATCATCCCACTGCTGCTGTCTTCCAAAAACAATGGCATTCTGGACAAGGGGCATGGCGCTGTTTATTTAGACCTGGTGCTTTTGTAGTCTGTTCTCGCCAGAAATAACCTCTGGGCCTCACTGCGTCCACTACCGCACCAGCTTGACGCTGTGAAACAACGCACATGGCCAATTTCCTTCCACGGTTTTCAACCTCAATCCTTCCTGATAACACAACCTGGTCAAACTGTAAACCCTAAATTATTGCACATTAATTAAGTGCCATGCTGTGCAAGCATAACTCTGTACTACTGTAGACTGCTGTGCAGTGATTATGAAACATAGTTTCCTTAATAAAGACAGCCCTAGACAAAGATTACTAAATACATTTCTAAATCAATGTCTTACATTGACTTATACACTCAAGCAAACAAGACCACATGCCAGTGTAGTAAAACCGAGTGAAGGCCGACCGAGTGAGACAGGTCATGTGACCAAGACAAGGTCGCATGTGTCATGCAACCATGAATGGGACGAGAGTTGATATGACGCAGCTGAAAGTGAGCGACTTGAATGACGGCGGAAGCTGAAGAGGTTCTTGATTCGAGCCGTTAAATAAACAAAGCTCGACAACTTGCTCAAGACTCACACTTCGCCTAACGAGCCGAGCCCGATCACGTCGTCTAGAGACAGCGTAAAAACTGCTCAATGCGGCGCTGTCAGAAAATCTGAACACTTGACTTAATGTGGATTGACCAAACTGTGAATATATACACCAATCATCACACAAGAATATAATTATATAGCAATCTTCACACACAGTCTACCACCACTCATTCTGTGACTGAGCTATCCATATGTGGAATTCTCCCACTCCAGAAGTCACTTCATCTATTGTAAACCAGTCTACTGGGTTGCCCTCAAATTTATGCGAAAGACCTGAAGTGTATGACTTTACTTCACGTTGAAACATTTTAACACACCCCTGTAGGGAATGACAGTATTGACACTGAAGATGGCATGTCAGTAAATTACTCCTTCTCAACACAACAGACCTGACAATTTGATGGCTGGCGGTTCAAGGTCTATTACCAACAATTCCAGCCACCCCAATAAAAATACCGGTTCTAGTCACTCTCTTAAAATATGGTTTTATCTTCCTCTAAACCCAAAGAAATCCCGATCATTGGCGTTATCATCGAAGCCCTCCCCCCTAAAACATATCATTTGTTCCCGCATTCCGCATCGCTAGACAGGTAGCAATCCGTTTAGTATGAATTCGGTCAGAAAAAAACGTTCCCTGTGTACGTATGTACATATGTCGTAACAGTGGCATTCCGTGCATTATTTCGAGGCCATTCTGTTAAATAGCGTAGTGGATGCCAATTGCAGGAGCCGCGATGCGTATCGTATCGGTCACCGACAGATATTATCAGTTTAATGGGATTTTCCAAATGCTGTTACGGTGAGTCCATCATCGAACATGTGGCGACGGCCACTGGGCAATCCCTCGTAACCATGGCAACTAAACAGTATCTGATTCAACGCGACGGTATCGTCGCTGCAATCAGGTCTAGACAATTCGGCTGCCCCGGACCCCATGATTTTCAAATCCTCAGACGCTGGCCAATCAAAACGGCCGTTAATTACACGACTCCGTCCGCCGCGTCAACACTGTTAACTCCGCCGAGTGCGTAATCGGGCCACATATCTGGCCTGGCCCGGCCCGACAGACGCCGGTGAGCAGACAGGCATATCTCTGATGATGAGGACAGGTAGACGCCATGGATTGCGGCCGCGTGTTTGTGTGTGTGATGCCAGCGATGATACGGCCACCACCGAGCTTGGCATTGTCCTACTGTTGGCCTACTGTGACTACAACCCCGGCTCACTCCCAGTCGCCAGGTCCCACTCTAAGCTTGTAAGATTACTCTCTTCTTTCCGGTCACCACACTGGTCTGGGCGGGGTAAAATGCCAGAACCGTCAAGGGTGATACTATGAACCCACTGTGTCATAACCGATCGACGCCACTGACACTGCAGCGGGAGTTATTTACGGAATTATATATTATTCAGCTGGCGGAGTCATGGAGGTACAGGAGAGAAAATCAACAATGCCGAGTTGACTGGGTCGGTCTGCCTCAGGCCATTTCACTGGACAGTAAACTGTAGCGTAACTCTACTGGCCAGTGCAGAGGTCTGCCTTCACTCTAGGGATGGACCAACACAATCCAGGGCAGCCACTACCGTGGAAGTCTTCCCCCAACTAAATAAGTTCCATAGACATGTACAAAATATCTTCCTTCAAAACTGTTAAAACTTTTCATGCAGATATAAATATGTAACAAATATTTTAATGTAATTAAATATAACAATAGTATAATCGAGAACAGCAAAAGATAGAAAGCATTTGAGACTGTCGATAGAGAACACAGCGAGAGACTAGTGAGACAGAGAAGTGGAAGAAAACGATGACGGACACAAAAAACATGGCCACCCTTACCCCCTGACGACAGGGGTGCCAAGAGCAGAGCAACTTAAAATACAAGTCTACACGTTTATATTGGGCACCCTGCCAGAGCTGCTGTAACAACAACTACTGTAACTGGACAGCTCTAATCCCAATCAGTGACCCTGCAATAACATAAGGGGTGACAAACAGGTACCCTAATTTGGGGGTACATATCCAGCATGGAAAAACAGACTGTTATACACAAGTACATTCTACGTGAAATGATACCAACTACACGACCATACCAACTCTTGACAAGTGCATGAACACTGTCTTACAATCAACTCCACTGCTTCGCCACAGAATCACCCCTACTGGGACAAATCACCCCCCCCCCTACTGGGGCGATTCACCTCTTCTGGGTATGCCAGTGCCCACCCTGAATTAGATAACTTAATTGTGTCAATTACTCATGACCAGGACACATTTCAAGACCAATAAAACGAGCCCATATCTTTGGTCCAAGGGCCCCACTGGCTTCAGTGACCACCCATGTAGAACCAGCAGCAAGACAGGGTTCTAACAACCTCATGGACTGTTACTGACCGTTGCAATGATGACAAAACTGTGGTACTTTTCCAGATTAATAGACATGTATAATTCCGGTGTCGTCATAGACAATCTAACATTGCCACCCCTGTATATATAACCCCATCTATTGTCGTTTCAGTCTAAATGATCCATCTATTGTATTTTCTGTCATAGTATCCCATAGATTTACCTGTATTGCAGATTCCGTCTAATAATTCCTCTGTTGCAGATTCAATCAAACCATTCCATCCACTGCAGTTTCAGTTTAAATAATCCGTCTACCAGTATTGCAGATTCAGTCTAAATAATTTGTCTATTGCAGTTCATTCAAGTAATCCATCCATTGCGATTTCAGCCTAAATAATCCATCCATTGTGCTGTTTCAGGCTATATAATCCATCCATTGCAGTCTCAGCTTTAATAATCCATCAATTGTGGCATACTCCACTGTCGTCCAACTGCCTGGGACGTCACCACAGAGCACACAGAACAAATGATCAATAAACTTTCTCACAAAACTTACCTGGCACGAATGGAGTCAGAAGTTGTGTGCCTCCCGTTTCCGTGGAAACTACCTCCTCTGTCGTTGAAGGACCATCTATAAGAAAAAAAACGGATTATTGCCAGAATATTAGTAGTTGTGGATTATTGCCAGTGATTATCAGTACCGGTCAGTTTTAATCTGTCCAATTTCTCCTCAACAGTCTGTAATTAATGAGATGTTTTTTATGAGGGTAAGAAATTAGCTGTTAATTGTTCTGTTAAAAAGTCAGCCAGACATGCAAGGGAAGAATGCGAATGGGGGGAGGGAAGAATGGGAGGAGGCTGGGAAGAAAATGGGGAGGAAAGAATAATGTAAGGGATGTGAAAGAATAAGGGGATGAAAAAAATGGAGGGATGGGTGAACAAGGTGTGGGGGAGGGGAGAACACGGGGAGGGGGAAGGGAGCAATTTGGGAATGACAGGCAGATTCGGGATACATAAAAAATGGCAACAACTGTCACGAATCACAAATTGGAATTAATCCTGTTTGGCGAAGTGACAAGATGACACACAGGGTTCATTATGACAGACGCGCACAGAAATGTCTGCGTCACCCACTGGGGGGCGGGGGGGCACCCGCTGAATCTGAGGTTTAAATTTAAATGTCCTTCACTGGCCGAACACGATATAAAAACGATCGCTATCCACACACAACCCTCAGCTTCAGTTCTTTGCACGCATCGATGGTTTGACGGAAAGTTTGCAGAAATTTGCCTTCCCCATCATAAAATGCACGCTTGTGTATGACGAAACTTGGCGGAGAATCAAAGCGGAGATGTGCTGAGTGATTGGAGATGGCGGAGCGTAGAAGAGGGATGGGTCGCGCTCCACGAACGTCTCCGGACATCAAGGGGTGCTACGCCACGGAGCAAACACGCGAGGGTGTTTGAAGAAGCACACAACACGAAAAACGTCTCCACCTCGTCTCTCGGATAATCCGTCATGACAGGGCAGGTTAATCTGTCACGCAAACACTCCAGTTTCACTGGTATTTACTTCGATCTACCATCGACCGTTTCGGTGCGTTTCAGCAGCTGTATTCGGTTTGCTTATCGGGTTATTAGAATACCAGCGTGAGTCCATGTCAATAGAACCGGAATTATGACAACATTGTCATTGCTGACATTCAATAAATATTGCGTATGTGCAATGGTATAAATGTAGTTTCACTGTTCAGTTTCGAAAATGAATAATTTACTACGAATGGGTCATCGAACATAATTTGTTGCCAGATTGTATAATTAATGTCATTGTCTCAACTAATGAATTCATAGGAGCAATACATAGGCACTATCAACATCATAGATTTCCATTCGGGCAATATCTTTAGTAAGCGTTCAAAATTCACCAAATTTAATACTATTACACGACGCCTTGAGATCTTGCATGGGAAGGGAAGTAAGTAATTTTGGTGCGTACCTTGTTTTATAAATACCCGTTCTTTGATGGCCCTCTTGCTGTACGGAGGAGGGGGTGAATCTACAATAGACAACAAACATGTACACGAGTGAGGAACACCAGTGACACTCCGGTCAAATAAGTTCTAAAATGTCACCCCCACTGAACACCTCCGTTTGCCAGGGTCGGCAGTGTCTTTACACACACACACACACGCTGCATGGGAGATTTTGGGGTCACCGTTTACATGTTATTGGTGCAGCACTCCCGCACCGATAGACAGACGCAGTTTTGGATTGGAGAGTCGAGTGGCGAGAGAGGGCACTCGACCGGCTGCTGTGTTTGGTTTGCGTAGTGAGAGCGCTGGTGCCAGTGACTGATAACAACCGGAGTCAGTGGACAGCCTTACCGCGCCCGCTCAGTCAACAGTCTGGCCCACTGGCGCCAGGCCTAATTACAGCCTTTCAATGGGAATCAACCGCCTCACAAAATATAGGCCAGCTTCAGAAGGGGGAGCGTTGTCGTTGGCGCGGTGGCAGCGGCGGTGGCCAGGGACAGCGCCAGGCAGCCGGGCCAAGCGGGGCTTGCACCGAGCCGAGGGAGGTGAACAGACACGTTGGGTCGTGTGTGGGTTCTGGCCCTGAACATTCCAACATTTACACAGGCCTGAGTGGTGCATTGGTGCATACCTGCAGAACCCCCCAGGGCAATTAAAGCCAGGTAGCATGTAGAACAGACGCCGTTTACGTCTGGCCTACAAAACGTACTAAACCTGATTCTACTGCATCAAATGTGCCTCATTATACAGATTTTCCATGTACAGCACATTTTTTTATTCATTGGGAAGATTAGTGGTACTGTATATTAGTATATTGGCAAATGAAAAAATGCGGAGTCAAAACTCAGTAACAGTTCAAAGTAGCATTGCCATGCTATTCCCATTAAACAATTTAATACTGATATATTTTAGTACGTGGCAATTCAACGATATAAATATTACTTAATCATATTTTGTAAATTATAACATCTTGTATAAATACTACTTGCTCTCAGACTCACGGAAAACGTTTTACCCACATAATCTTTTCACAGCCACAGACTGGCCGTAATAAATTGTCTAACCACAATTTAAATCAAACGAAAGAAGCCTGGATGAAAAATCAATATTCACTTTTATTCTATTCATTGATACAATGAAGTTCCCATACATAATGCAGCAGAACAAAAACCAACAGATCAAACATGGCAACCTATGGTGAAAATGATGGAGATTGTTTAGCAGTTGGCATCAGTTGCCCAGGGGAAATAAACACTGAATGTAAGTTGATTTAAAGTGAGCAGTGGAACAAAGCAATGCTGCACATCTGCAGACTTGCCCTCATCCTTTAGATTTCCCGCATTCATCATAATTTACTGAATTTGTTTAGGAACATTGTGGTGCGACATTTAAAGATGGATTTGCTTCATATAATCCAAATAAAGAGTCTCGGTAAAGTACACTTTTTTACCATCTTACAAATATAAAAATCCAATGGTTTAAACAAATGTGTAAAGAAAAACTTATATGAATGAATAAAGTATGTATTTCAACAACACAAATTAGGCATGTCAACATTGGAGTTTTTGTCATATGACCAAATAATCTCTATGACTGGACCTCCATTTTAAAGCAATCAATCATTCACCAGTCAGATGGCCAGAGGCCCATCAATCTCCCAACACTGGTCAGGTGTGGTTGGGCTTCATTTAAAATGTGCTTACAGATTCGGGAACAATGGGTAGGGAGGGCAGGGTAAACACCCAACTGAAAGGGTGACTAATTAAACACCACACACACCCTTCCATTCTGTCTCAGAATCACTGGCCTTGTTGGCTTTCAAATATTCATTATGCATGTGTTGTTTATAAAATATTAACCAAAGTGATGCAACTGCTAATTGTAACAATGTAACTGCTTTATAAAATACAACCTAAAAGTCAGATTAAACTACGGAAAGTGTTTCTGTCTGTAAAAACAGTCTGTATATTAGACCACATTAAGCATAACACTTGAAAGAAATCATCAATTTTTTTAGATTGGCGATTTTAAGATGAGGCCACCACATAAAATTAAACAGTGATCACTGACAAAAGGCCCACATTTTCCCTGTCTTTCTTTCCCCAGTGATACGATTCCACACGGGGCAGTGACAACTGGGTGAGGAATTCACAGTGAGGACGGCAGATGCCATTATTAGCGTTCCAAGCCTGGTAAATGGATGCTAGCACAACAGTTAATTCAGAAAAAAACCCACAAAGTCGTTTTTATGGCATGCAGCCGGCAAAAAACGCATGTTCACTCGTATGCGGTTACTAAACACGCACGCATGTGTCAACATCTGAAAGGCCATTATGGTGACCCCAGCAGGAAGCTATAAATCTTAAAAAGAATGCACACAACAAAACTGGATATTTAAGACAAATCCGGTGTTTATATCGATCTGTGGACAACTGAAAATGTTGACATTTCAGATTTGAAACAAACTTCGGTGAAATCCAATGTGCATAAGTGAGACAGACTGTAGAGTGAGTTATGGACACATGGTTATAAATACTACACATCAAAAGTGGGGCAAATTCACAGGCAAGTTTAGCTAGAAAATGCAGAAACATCTGGTCAACATGACTAAAACATGGATTCTATTCAAACTGAGTTTAAATCTAACTTACATCTAAACAATAAACTTGAGTACATTAATTATTTAAATATTCTTACAAAAATTATCAAACTTATTTTTTGCCAGTGACAATTACAAATTTACAACACTTGCAAATATACCCAGAATTCCTAGCGATTAGCCCCCCCCCATAGCTGTGTTGGGCTTATGTAACCGGAAGGCAGTGTTACCCATTGCTTGGGCAACTGTTGAAAGCATTATAAACGATGTAAATAATGCGATTGTGTACCCCATAAATCTAAGCGGTGTTTAGAATCCCGCTCAGCTGGTGGGGAACAGCTCTGGGGTCTTCAGAGGTTCAGGGCCTGATGGGAATAGGCACTAGGGATATCACCACCGGGAAAGTTTGTTCAATTAAGCTGACTAGTAGCGGGTCAATTTATCAAGATATCTCAACATTTCTTTCATCGCATAATCACACCTCATCAATTAATATTTACATCATTTAATAAACGCAATTCTGAATAAAGCATCAATGACATCACTGTGAGGTGATTTATGCCAAAGGATGCAATTTATATCTACATTCCATACAATGTGTTGCTATAATTCTATCTGATATTTAATTATATTTATGTATGACTTTTTAAGAGTGATTTTTTTTACATACTTATGAATTAGATTTATTATTTATTATATTTATGTATGATACATTATTTCAGAACTGCTATTGCTAGTTTTAATACACCAGGCGTAATTCTATAAATTACAATTGTTTACACATCACTGCATATTAGCGTTAATGTTGCATAATTAAGCTGGCAATATCTACGATATATATCTTACATGGGGAACTCAAATGATCCATTGTGCGTAATGAATGTTGTCAATATTTTTTTATAAACAGAATTCACATAATATTTTACATGGCTGGTTTGTTGCCACAAGGGCGTGCTATTTGCTATCAATTATGTGCAGGTAATTTAGATGAACATGTAGTATTGACGACAAATATAATATTATTATCGTTTATTATGTAATTATTTTAAATCGTGCCACCATGGATGCATTATGGGTGGTACTTCCCCAGTCCCCCAGATAAGAAGAATGGGGGGTGCTTAGCAAATGCAACACACCCATGAGTCTCTTTGGGAGATTTCCTGTACACGTGGTACCAAACTGCACTGGTGGAAATGGGTTAACTTAAACATCGGGTGCCTGTTTTTTGGGTCTGACCCCGTGTACAAACAGTTTACACAAGAGGGAGAGTGCATTTACCAGATGCAGACTCGGTCTTGGTCTGACTTCGGGAAGCTCCATGCAGTCCCGTTTTTGTGGCAAATCAGACCCTACAGGGCAAAGTCAGGCTGTACTTTAGGGACCATATATAAAACTGACATCATCCCACAAAACCGATGTTACGATGGCCGCATCAAACCATTCAAAAGCAGCATTAACGACATCAAAATTGGTGTGATAATGGATTTCCACTCCAACGCATTTACAAAATATATAATTATTATGCTCACTAAGTTCAGCAAACCAGCCGTGACTTTGGAAAACAATTATTAACAAGTTTTTTGTGTGGTTTGCGTGGCATTATGGTTTGCATGGCAACAGTTGCACATTTATGATCTACCCCTTTGGGGTGTATTGTATTTTAATGGGGACATTAGGGAAAGAAAAGACCCTGGGGTGTGGCGTGTAAAACAGTGGAAAACTCTCATCATGGCAGAGCAATCTGCTTGATTGAAAAAAAATGATATCTTGCCCCCCCCCCACTGTATATTCACCTTGTATGATGGGTGTCAACTCTCAATGCCTTAGGCTACTTATGCTGTCAAAACTTTAATTAATGATCGCAACATCCTGTGTGACAATTCAAACGACACCGAACGACGACTGACTGAATCAAAAGGAGACTGTCTTTTCTGTTAGTTATTATTAAAAGGAAGTTTGCAGAGTCAGTTGTACTTAGCATTAATTTTGGTTTGCTGCATAGAAACCAGAAACTTAAAATCTGATGCATGCCTCTGCTAATTATAAGCAATAGCAATTTTAGCAGAAAAAAGGATACCAGGTAGTCAGATTGTTCAGACATTGACTTCAAAGGATAATTTGTAGAAATTCTAAAATAAATTACCTAATGACAACAAATGGTATGTTAGAATTGCCAGCAAAATGTTCAGCTACAAAATTTGCATTTGGGTAAGTTTGATATGAGACATCATGCCACAGTATTACTATAATTCATGTTATCAGTATTATTTTTATGGCAAAGCTTGCAGAGGTTCATGCCAAATTTTTGTTGTGACTCAGAAACTGTAAAGTGCTGGATAAGGCAATTGTGAAAACTCCTATAAGCTTATAAAGTGCAATTTTACAAGCAATATATTGTCAACATATTTGTTATAATAATGACACTAAGTGAAATATATATATATATATATATATATATATTAGTAAACAACAACTGTTTAAAGACATCAGACTTTTAACAGATTGCATACCCATGATTTTGACAGTTTAGAAGCTGTTGTCCAAAGCCTACTTCTCCGCCTCTCCCCGTAAATCGACCACTTGGGAAAGGCATGTGGCTTGGCATAGGGAGAGGAATACCAGGGCTACAAGTACACTTTTTCCTACCGTTCCTTGCAACTGCACTAGGGTGCACTTGGTGGAACACAACCCATGTGTCTTATATGTGTATTACACCGAATGCGTCAAGTCGTAAACAAATTTTCTGTGTTTGCTGCATTATTTCGACCGCGACCGCAAACTGTTTAAAAATAACCGTTAACATGACACGCATCGTTAATTTCAAATTAATAATCCTGCGTATGAAATCACCCTCCGGTCTAATTGCCGACGGTGGTTTTTAATCAAGATGAAACCTTTGACAATGAGTCGAGGCGGTGGAAGATATAAATTTATCATACCACGCACACAACAGAATCATTTATAAGTACAATGGTGGAATAAAAACGGGACGCATTGTTCTGAAATGACAACTCAGGTACTATTATTTACTAATCAACCAGCGGCATGCATTGTTGGCACCACTTCAAAGGCACCGCCACATTGGCAAGTTTGTGTTCCTCAGCTTAAAAACAGGCAGAAGTGCCTCAGCCACGAGCCTGCTGGTTTTTTCTGGATAAAGCAACAAGTTGGCCTTACTGTTTTGAAGTCTGATACATTGTGGGTGAAATGTAGGCCAAATGTTGCTAAGCGGCATTCCAGAAGGTGGTAGGTTTGCAGGGAGATGCTTGAAGAGAAAACTGGAGGCGCCGAAATGGCAGAAGCAAACCAGAAAAGACAGACGATCAGTCTTGGCCAATGCTGCATGTTTATACGTTTGTAGCAAGTTTTGTTGTGCACAGCAAGTGATCTACTGAAGGTCATTACACATTACATTTGTCTTTTCTGCACTGGTATTATCAACTGTATCCCCAAAAATCAATAATGCCATTACTGGTTGAATGTAGCGACATTTAGAAAGAAACTAACCGAATGTAACAATTCATGTTACAAAATAAGTAGTGGGAATTTTGTGACTGGCTAAAATACAATTTCACAGATTACGTTTTGTATTAAATATTTCAATGGATAACACCGACATATTTGGGGGCTGTTTATATAGTTATAGGTCTGGTTTTAGAAAGGTTTTCCTAATTTTATCCCATATAACATGCAAGTGTCAATAGCATGTTAAATTAGTGGGGTCTAGATTTTGTGCCTCTTCCAATATAAAAAACCTGTACAAATGTAAAAAAATTGTATTTCAGAACTGGAAATATCAGTTATAAGTCCACTGTGGAATAGTGGATTAATAATATTAACATACCTTATCCACATAACAGTTCATAACATATTTATAATTTAATTCCTGTTATTCATTTTATGAACAATTATTAGAACTTTATATTCCATTGAGTGGTTCGATCAGTGAAGTACAACTTGTTACGACGATGTAATTAGTAGCAATTATTCTAAAAAGTAAAGCAACCAGTATCGTCCATATCCGTTACATTTATAATGAATCAGTTAAATTGATATTAGGATTGCTAATTTTTTTATTTAACTTGCACACACATTTTACTGTGTCAAAAATATGCATGTGCTATAGTTTAGCCATCTATTTATAGCTAGATATGTGGCAGCGTTTCATTGGTTGAGTTCCACTGTAAGTTACAAGAGTTTTTTGAGAGTTTGGAGATGAGAGGCTTTTCATTTGACTGCATGTTTTAATTGTTTTTTCACCACAACCAGTCAACAATAGCAGGCAATTATTTCAGTTACTGACTGCAAAAACCACAGGAAAAAGTAGGCTTTGTATAAAGTATGCAGTAAATCTGCATATCTGTTTGAAGAAAACACAATCACACGGTTGGCGTTGTTTTGGTGTCATCGTGACATTGACATTTCGTGGCATTACATCCGCTTACTATTGTATATGACATTTAGACAGTTAGCGTGTTCCCGAATACACTGGGATTATTATAATAATGGCTATGCTAAACAGGCTTATGATGTGTATAGTGGACCACAAGGTAAACATTAGAGGCCCCCTGATGTGCTCATTGCTCACAAGTACTGTTGAAATAACAACGTCAGTGCCAGTGCACAGTGGACTTGTATCTACTATCTAGCATGGACTAGCCCCCTCCCCAATCAGTTAGTCTGTTCACCCCCACTTCCGGGGGTTGGGCATGAACGGGAGCTGAGATGTAGCGGGGATGAGGTATGTACACATGCTATGGGGGTAATCGCGTAAAACGCAAACAAAACACAGCGACCCCCTGCGTCGTTCGACGCGGGTGACACGACCACAGACGGACAGGTGACAAGGGTGTATAACGGGAACATACCTGGCAGGTTGAGCCGGCTCCAGTGGTAGGGATTGCAGCACACGCTGCTCGGGTCGCCGGCCGCTGTACAGCACGGCATCCGCTTGAGCAGGTAATCCGCCTGCAGATCGGGCCAGCGCCAGATCCGACAACACAGGACATGGGGTGCGACGCTCCTGCGTCCCAGATGCAGATCACCCCGGGGTAACAAGAGGCACTCGGTTGTGTCCCCGCCCCTACTCTCGACCGCCTGAATAAGCACCCCGAGCTGCTTCTCCTTCAGTCGCTTCAGCAGCGAGTGGGCGACCGACTTGAGCTCCAGCTCGTCGGCGGCGGCGGCAGCGACGGCGTCGTCGGACGCCTCATCCGAACACTGGCCTTCATGCTGGTTCGTCACCCTAGCTTTCCACAGGCGCTTTACGAGATTAGTCCGGCGAAACCGAAACATAAAGCATGGGCAATCGAGGGCGTGCGGACCGCTCTCGTCCGGCGACAGGCATAAGCGTGCGGCACAGAAACACTCCACGATTCCGCCCTCTCCCGCGCCTCCCCCTCCTCCCCCGTCGCCTTCCTCCACCTCTCCGGCCTGTCTCGTCGTCGTCGTCGGCGGCAGCGGACCCACCTCCTCGGGGTTCAAAGCGCTGCCGTACGCTCGCTCGGCGACCGGCGCTGTCCGTGCGGCGGCTGCTCTACACGAGGCCGGCTCGACGATAACATCACCACTGACGGGCGGGCGCACAAAGCAGCTGCGATCTCGGACGAAACTGTCGCTCGATTCCTATACCATCCGCGATCGACCGGGGCTACTTCACAACGGATCCTGTACGGCCGCGTCCACGGAAAACCGGTCGCGAAATCTCAAAACAAACATCGGTAATTACGCCACGTTATCCCTCCTCCGAAACCACTTCGAAACATCACTGATATTCCCAGTGCTGTTCAGTGGACGAGTCCAAGTATAATTGAAAGGGGTGCGAGGTCAAAGTGCAATCACGCGAACCGGAGGACTCGCTGGCAGCAGGCAAAACACACGGCGCGCTCTGTTCGTTTGCGTTGTATTTTGGTATAGCATGCATTAAATATGTGTATACCATGACAATATAACTACAACACGGTCACTAATTGCAAAGATGTCTCGAAAAGCAAGCCACCTTCCATGTAGCATATCGCTCGACGCCGAGTTCGACAGCTATCAGTATAGAGCACGCCATCGATTGGCTGAGTCGGGTCACGTGCGTGGTCTAGACATTTTGGCGCGGTAGCTGTCTAAAGTTATTGTTGCGCCAATAAGGCATCGAGTTACGAATGTAACTCGGTTTGCCGTTAAGAAAGTCGCACAAATACCCGCGTACAACTGTGGTTTTATAGCATTAAGCGTAAACGGCGCTTAGGATATTCCAAATATCCCTTTGTGGAGCGAAGTTTGATGTAATCGCGGCGACGCTGGTGCATACCGCGGATACGAGACGGCCGCCAAGCCTAGCGAGACTGATTGCTATGTTGCTGGAGGGAGTTACTATTCTTCGTTGAGTCTTTCAACTCTCGGGCGATTCGACATTGCGAGGCCGAGTGACCCCGTTAGCACTCTCGGGTTATCCAGCTTCGCCGTTTATATAAAAATATGAACTGCACAGCCGCGATATGGTTTCAGTTGGTAAAATGTCAAGACCTAGCAGCGACTGTCGGCTATATCCCTTCATCTGACATCGTTCATAATTACTGATAATCTAAAACGTAACAAACAAAACGATATATCTAATGCGTATGTGACTTTATGGAGGAAACCGATGGTTACGGCTTCGAAAGAGCGATTGTTTACGCCAGTTAAGCAGCGACAACGCCTAACCGCGGAGTCAACGTAATGACGCTATTGTTCTGCGGTTTTATGCGAGACAAACATATGACCGGGCTGGCTTCATGCGTGATTTGCTGGGCGCGCGTGGCGCCGCCGGCCGTCTCCGGCCGGCAGGCGTGGTATGTGTCGCGCGGCCAGATCCGGGCAGACGATCGTTTCGCGAAGAGAATTCGCCCCGGCGCCGACACGAGTCTCCGTCGATGATAAATACGGCGTTTAGTGGCAAGTGACGGGTGCGGCGCGCCGCTCGGCGCTCCCGCTTGGCACGGGCCCAGCTCGCACCGGCCGGCGCCGCCGCCGTCGTGCGGGCAGAGCGTGGGGCGGGCGGGCCGCAGTCGCAGGCAGCACGGCCGCTGGCCATCACCAGGCGCAGGGGAGATGTGAACAGGATAAAAGGGGAAGGTGGGGGGTAGGAGGGAAGGATAGGGGTAGGTAATACACTAGGTATTGGAATAGGTAGGAGATGGGTTGGAGAGAGGGATATGGTAGAGCGGGCACACTAGAAGGGAGGAGAGGGGTAGTTGGGAATAAATATAGTACGATATAGTACGGAGAGTGACCGATCGAAAGAAACGAGAAGGCAGTTCGAGATCCGAGAACAGAATGGGTGGGTGTGCAAGAGGGGAGAGATAGGAAAGTGAGAGAGAGAGGGGGGAGGGGGAGAGGGAGCGAGAGAGGCCGAGGGCGAGAGAGAGAGAGAGAGAGAGAGAGAGAGAGAGAGAGAGAGAGAGAGAGAGAGAGAGAGAGAGAGAGAGAGAGAGAGAGAGAGAGAGAGAGACACACACACACACACACACACACACACACACACACACACACACACACACACACACACACACACACACACACACACACACACACACACACACACACACACACACACACACACACACACACACACACACAGAGAGAGAGAGAGAGAGAGAGAGAGAGAGAGAGAGAGAGAGAGAGAGAGAGAGAGAGAGAGAAAAAAAAGCACACAGAGAGAAGAACACAGAGAGAGAGAGAGAGAGGAGAGAGAGAGAGAGAGAGAGCGAGGGAGCGGAGAGAGAGAGGGGGGAGGCGAAGCGGGGAGATAATAACTATATGGATAGAACGAGATGATAATAAAACAGGAAATTGATAGATCGGAGGAGACTACAAAGGCAATTTCTTATATTGTGCATATCAAACCGATTAACGAGGAGTGACGAGAGGCGGCCTTTGATGTGCCGCGTGTCTTATCAGGCCATTGTGAGAGAAATGCGTCTGTTTGGCGGGTCACTGAGGCGTCCCTCGCCACAGACAGACGCACAGAACGCGCCCCGCCGATGTGCCGGCAACCGCTCCGATGGCGTCTAACCCAATCGCAGCTGATCGCTAAATGCTGGAGAATATGACATAACCTGTCGCTGGGGAAAGGGCAGGGATGCGGGATATAAGCAAGACCCGACGATAGATTACGCGCAGATAGAAAGACGCTGTGGCGACGCCGCGAGATAAGACCGGAGAGGCGGACGCGAGAGGTGCCAGGCACCCGCGGGGTTTATGACGGCAGAGGGACTTTCGTGCAGATCCCACGGCGTTCTGTCCACGAGACTGCGTATATTTCTCAGACTTTTTTGCCGAACCATAAAATTGCCGCCAGTCTAGATTACTTCGATGCACATATCCAATACAAAATGTAACTTTGTCGCGACGACATCCGGCCGGTTTTCGTGTTCGAATTTACTAGAGTATTAATTTTACTCTGTATAAATAATATTCCCGCATGTTTTTTTCTCGTAAACTGTATATGCAGCCGGCATTAATAATGCTTGAGTTTGAAAAGTGTCTGTTAAAAGTAAACAAAGTTAAACATATGATTGATCTGTACATTAGGCTGCTATTTTTGGGAAGAAGTGACTCGCCGTCTGATAGCAGGCTACGTTGACTTGTATGGACAAATGATCGTTAGAACAAAGGTTTATGGTGTGTTAAATAAACTAAATCAAAATACACTTGTGTTATATTAGGTAACTGTATTTGTGAAATTAACTTGGTTTTAGATTGTATTAACGGAGCCTGTGGATTTTTGCGAGCAAAAAATGCGACCACCCACACACTTACTAAAAGTTGCAAATGTCCAGTGAATCAACAATCATTCCCGACACTATTGGTAAACCTTTCCCCAACTCCATGTAAGCTTCGTTTTACCTAACGATGATGATGATGTGCATTTTAAGATAAATAAAAGCATAAAAGACGAAACATCCCGTGTTGTGTGTTTATTATAAACTTTCATTTCGTAAGCCCACTCTTTCTAAAACAATACTCAGAAGGCACCGTTACGTGTTGTTTCGGGACAGTAAACTCACATGGGACATATAATCGTCAACACAATATGTTATGGTATTTAGAGAATATTGAGGAAAATGCTAAACGCCTGGAAGGGAGGGAAAACGCCCTTCAACAATAGGCATTGTATGTAAAGTAGCTTTAAACAATTTAATATTTGCCGCTTACAATTCGCTCACCAAAATACGCATGCTGCAAGTTGTGGGCAGGCAAATGCGCTTTACACTAATGGCAACAACATTAATTGCTTCTCATTAAAGGTACTTGACACTAGATAGATGGTCATCGATGCATAGAGCCACTTGATTTTTGATTCGTTTGTGGCAGACGGGAAATATGTGGCGACCCCATGCGACCAACGTAATTGTCGCCCAGCGTATTCAGTTATACGGGATCCGTTCTGCGGCGCCACCGTTTGTCACCCACACGAGATCATGAATCCGTAGATGTTGTGACGAGAATGATCGGAACCGTAAATCAGCACATATGACATATGACCGTTCTTCTTCTTATTATTATTCAACTTCTTCTTCTTACATGTCGGTGTCGTTCGTTCAGTTTTTGACGGGAACGCGTGTTGCCCCATGAATGGTGCCGTCCTGTCAAGAGCCTCGAAATATACTTACATCTTCTCGTTCTTGTCACAGATGACACATGCCTGTGACCATACTTGTTTGTATTGATTTTTCACTTATCATCGAGCCGTTTTCACAGGAACATATATCGGACTGGCCGTTGAAAGGGCTGTTAGATTCGCAGGGTTCTAAAGAGGTTTTTTTCGTTAGAGGAATGCAAGTTTTTTTTTGTAACGTTTTTTGTAACGTAGTGTATGTATGTATATGTATTTAATATATGTGAGGAGAAGTTTGGCGGCTGTTGGGTGTCGTTTTCGTGGTTATATAAATCCAACCCGGTCGTCTGGCATCCGCACTGTGTCTGTGAATGTCAATTCCAACGAATCCACTGGACCTCTGTTTCAGTTCTGGTCGATTCAAAGGCTAACAAAAAAGACAGCTTACTGATAACTGATTACTGTTTGAGGAACATATTACTGTCGCGATTTCGTTGTAAACCGACGTAAGGCACTTTTAACGAACCGCTTGGCTCTCCTTTGTTTTGACAGCTGAACCAGCAGAAGACTCGGTGACGTATTATTTTTTCGAAGCGCATATAGAAGCTGGGTTTTGATTGGCTGCATGGATCAAGATGGTCCCGTTCATGGTGTCGGTGGTGTGAAAAATTTGACTGTATATCAAAGGGTTAGTTTGTGTAAACTCTTTTAGGTGCATAACACCGAACCTTTGTCTTTTTGCCTTTTAAGTTTCATATGGAGGACCTCTGCGTATACTGCCGTATATTTCGTACAATTCCCATATATGTAGACGTAGTTGATTCGGTGACAGGTTTTGCCTCGTTCTTTTCAAGGAAGAGAAATGCAAACTACAATAATTGAACGTTCTCGGCAAAGCGTCGTAGGTTCCCATGTTTTATTATTACAATGCATGGACAATTTCACTACGTATATATGCGAATCACAGTCTGGATTAGAAGCCGTTCATGGCCAGCAATAGTCACACTTCTTATGAAGCTCACTGGTACGTTGTCACGTTACTTCTGGTACACGGTGAGCGTTACAAATGTTCGTTCAGTCACACCACGTGACTTGTAGGTGTATGCGTCGGCGATGTCCATATACCTACTGGTCAGTAAGGCCTATCAGCACAACCCGATAAGCTTTGTGACTGTTAGCCAACAGCATGTAAACACTGACATAGCGAGTCCGAGTGACGTAATTGAAACAGTACAGGCGTTTCGCGCCGCACATACATGTGTCGTTGTGCATCGTCTGTAGCGATGCGTCAAACGTTTCTTTATCAAAATTCGATGAATATATCACTCATGTGCGACGTCTTAGCGAGTCTCCCGCGTCGTTGCTGTGGGTGAGCAGCGTGGGCCACGGAGCCGAGCCGACGGTGCCGGTCCGTCGGCCTCTGTCGCTGCCGAGGCGTGTGCTCCAGCGGAAGTTTGCCGTCTCCGTCCAGCGAGACCCGGTCGTTGACGAGCGAACGTTGTTGAAACGCTGGATGTCACCGATCTAAAACCGAAACTTGAATTAGAAAATTTAAAATATCTGTGACTTGCTGTACAGGCTTACTCTGTAATATAAAGGTTGAACGCGAAACACATTTCACAGAGCGCAAAATCACAATGTTAACATTTTACACTACGCCGATAATAAAAATCAGAGAACGGAACTGCACAGAAAGGAGCTTCTAAAGAAGAGAATACACATGCACGCACCTTATGCATGATGTGCTGTCGTTAAGTGCCTGCAGGCGTCACGGCTGATCGCTAAACGTAAAAACAGAAAGAAGACAACACTAAATAAGAGTGCAATGACATCACAATAACAGAACCTTTATCCTATCTGTTTTATTGTTAAATAGCGGCGTGAAACGTCAGCAACTTGTCACACGACCTAGATATGATCACCTGAAAGCAAACATAAGTTACGAATTAACAAACTTTTAGATTACAGTAGTAGCTGTTATGCGGAAAGAGCAACTGCATAAACACCTTTTATTTGAAGTTCCGACTTCTGATGTCCAGTGACGTCACGGCTGACGCTTTGCACATACAACATATAAAACGTATAATTAACGAAGCAAAAGAAAACTTGTAGAGCCTATTTCTCTAAGTGCCTAAAGACAATACATGTCATTTAAGACTTAGCTAAAAAATTAAAACGAATCTGTAATTACCTTTTCTTCGATACTTCCTCTACCGATCTCCGGTGACGTCACGGCACATGAAAACAGAAAATGAGAGAGTTAACAGAGCAGCAAGTGAATAACCTGATTAGGGTCTCTTCTGCGTCCTCTTCTGCGTCCTCTTCTACTCCATCTTCTGCGTCCTCTTCAGCGTCCTCTTCTGCGTCCCCTTCTTATCCTCTTCTGCGTCCTCTTCTGCGTCCTCTTCTGCGTCCTCTTCTGCGTCCTCTTCTGCTCCATCTTCTGCGTCCTCTTCTGCGTCCTCTTCTGCGTCCTCTTCTGGGTCACATCATCTGAAACACAAACATCAATTAAGAATGAGCGACATACCTTTTGCTCGATACTCCGCCTTTAGGTGTCGGTTGTCGTCTCTGCTGACACTCTGCATCTGAAACATAAACAAGAACAAAGTTAAAATAAAATAAATAAGCTGGCCCGTCATCCTATGTAAAGACGTAGCTAGAGGCAGGGACGACTTTCTTCTTCTTCCTCTACACGCGTAACCTCAATTTGCTGAGGATACATGAGGATTGCTGTCTACGACTATATTTTCATCAATCGCTAATAACTTATAACAAGGTATTAATTAACGTAAACATTAATGAATGACATTTTGATGGAGAGCGCGCCTGTATTTGTCCAAAGGACTGTTTTACATTATTATAACTCGAAATAAAATGGCTACCGGAAGTATATTAACGAGACTAGAGCGTCTGTACCGGTCCGTGGTGTGACGTAGCCCTTCACGACCGTGACGTTATATAATCGAAAGGCAATCTAAAAACTCTTACTAACAACTTTGAACACAAACTAATTTTGACACGATTTGCTACTTTGTGATGCTATTGAGTGATAAAACAAGAAAAAACAACTATAATATGCGCTTATTTTGCCCGTTCTCAGAACTGTTTTAGTGTTTAGCGTTGCCGTGATACTGTCCCAACAGCAGTCGACTTAACATTTCGTACGGCGTACAATTTCGCCGTTGAGCACACTTGAAATATCGCTAGCATTCCAAAAACATACCTATACGTTGTGTGTGCAGGCTCGTTCTCATGTTGTGATCGAACACCCGAGGGATCTACGTTTCCTCTCGAAAGCAGCGGCACCTCGCCCAGTGCCTCCTCGAACGTTCGCCGTGGATACCAGTGTTGACGTCATTTCCGCGCCAGCAGTCACGTGCGATGTTACTGTCGTTTAAACCACGAACGCGCGAAAACCGTTCTACTTACGTAAGGTCGTTTACAGACGACAAGTTCATCCTGCGCGATAATCATTTTATTTTATCCTTGATTAGTCTATCCTTGATTACTTATCAAAAAGGGTAACATAAATCAGTAAACACATAAATACAATATTAACACTATATACTGGCATTATACTAATTATAATAATAAAAAAGTAAAACAAAAGTGTGAATAAGTAATTTACATAGTTCAGTGTTAAAATAACTATTAAAAAGATATTCAGGGCCACTTTAAATTGGCTGACATTCGCACATTAACGCGTTGTCAGGGGCAGTCGATTCCACTCTTGGAGCTGCGCGTGAATCCGTTTGTTGGTGGGCAAATGCATATAAAATAATTGGTTTAGAGTTACACGTGTAACATACAAGTCAGAAGAAGAAAACACTAAACGAGGTGCGAGGCCTCCGTCAAATGTTGCCTTTTCCTATAATGTTAATAACGTGTAATATAATGTGTATGACATTACTGTTGCGACTGTGCGACATGACACATCCTAGTGCAAATATTACTGCAGACGTCTGGCACTTTAACAACTTAATGAGAGCGCTTAGAAAAATGAATGTATAAATGCAAAACTGACGGAGATGTGTGTGCACAGACAGACAGAAAGATAAGCATGTAGGTAGGGCCTACTATCTAGATTTTCATCATTTTCCCGATGCTATGCCCATGTTAGCCTGACGTGCCACAAAGACTATGTTTTGTAGTATGACTGGAGTTGGAGCATTTGATCTTCAAAAGGTGGGAACATCGAAATGTTGACTTCCCCATCTAGCGATGTCGTGTGCTGGACTGCTGATGAATTGAGCTGACGGCATTGGCTGTGAGGTGTTGACGCCGGCAAATGTTCCACAGACCCGCTACAGCCATAGACACGTACCCACGCACAGGCGTGCACACAAGCATGCACGCAGTATACACATAATAAATAATCGTTCATTGTGTTATGTCAACTGAATTAATAAAGTTTGTTGATGTTTTTTTTAAAGCGCAGTATCACCCACATCCATAAACGACTGCCTTTGACCACTCTCATGTGTAAATCAGAACTTTGTAACGAATAGTCTAAGCTCCACGCAGACAAGGCCATGGTGTCCGGTTGAATATATCTGCCAGGGATTAAATATAAAACGTTTTTAGCAGACCTAAAATGGATACCGCACTATATAGCAAATTATATTTACTTGATCTTTTTAGATCACGACGATTGGCGCCTAACTCTGCTGGCGTCACCCAATATAGGGTGTGTTCGTCCCGTTGTATTATACCTTCTATGCAGCTCTTCGGTTTTCAGAAGGCCTACTGCCAGTTGTATAATTAGTGTCGATAGTTCACCGAATGACCTACTATCGGCGAAAGCTATCGATACTAGGTGATACAGCGTCATCACAGTTCGATGTTTGTTAGTCAGTCTGTCAGGGAATATTCTTCAACCTAATCTATGCACTCGATAACGCCCTCTTGTGAGAAGGTCCGGTGCATGTCCGTCTCGAACATCATCTGCGACGTCAAATCGGTGGTGCAGACGGATATGAAAAGTCTACTTGTTTTTGCGTGTGTTGAGATGCCAATTGGAATTTCACGATGATGTTACCTGTCTATGGGCCTATGACTTACGGGTGCGCGTCATCAGATGCGAGAAGGGTCCAAATAAAGGCACGTACCGGTAGGCCTACGTTCCTAGGTGTAGACCTGAAAAAATACAAGACGGCGACGGTCACAAAGCACAACGCTCTTCTTTTATCTTGCCAAATAATGCATTACAAAATGTTTAATTAAAAAACACTATTGTGATCCATATCTGTTAAGTCCAGGTAATTGTAGTTATAAATTAGCATAGACCCCGGGGTCAAGCTAGAGCTGTGAACATACGTTAGGCTCTACACTTCATAATTTATTTTTAATATCTACTATTTAGGAACTTTTAAAAAAACTTGTAATATAATTAACTATTATTTATCAGTATTAGTATTTTTTTGTATTATTAAGAGTAATATTATTTATTTATATTTGTTTACTGATCTATTTATTTTACAACTACATGTCTATTTTTTTTAAGGTAATCTATATATTCCTCTAAAATGTAATGTGCCTTTGAATGGTTTTATTGCAAGAGCTCTATATGGCGTAGACAAATACTGTTATTTATTATTATTATTATTATTATTAAAGCCATACACCTCCAAGCTTAGCAACATATCGACGTTTTGAGCAGGTACTAATTGCCTTAGTAAAAATTTACGGAAATTGACGCCAAATGTAAATCGACATTCATGTCACATTCATTGCTACTTTAGAATGTGATTTCACGCTTAACCTATCCGCGTAGGGGCGCCACCACGTCCGTTGCCAAGGCGACGCGACGTACGACGTAAACAGTAACGGCGCGGAACACAACAAATAACGTCAGTGCCGCTGCAGGTGGATAATAAGCATCGAAATGGCTACGTACACATTCGAGCACGTCAACAGATCCAAGGGATTCCACCTGAATGCCGACAGACGGTACGTTGTAGGTTGCTGGTTGCAGAAACTCCCCCCTGCACTGACGCAGTTGCAAAATTCGTTAGTTTTACGGATGGTTGCTGAAAAATTAGGTTTTCCCGCTGGTTCCAACACCCGCCGTGGGCGAGCCTGTTGCGATTAGGCGTTAAGCAATGAGTGCGATTGTTCGCTAATTGGACTCGCGAGTGACGCGTGTAAAGCTTTTGTGTTTATGCGACACCCCTATTTAGCATTTCGCGAGTAAGCGTATGCCGTTAACATGGTTTTGCCGTCCCTGCTTCGGAAATATTGCTCAATATTGATCATTAAAGAGTAGTCGTCTCAGACAGATGATTGACCTATATTAGTGCTCCTGTCAAATCTCCCCACGTCATAGGCGCATCCAGGGGGTTTGACTGCATGTGCCCCTAGACCTTTAGATTTTTCCCGATTTATGCCTGACCTACATCCCTAGACTGCTTTAATTAATTAACGTGCCCCGCCCCGGTTAGTCTGACGTGTTCCGTAGACTGTTTTAATGTGTTCCATACGGCGTACATCAAAGGCATACAACAGTAAGATTTGAACGTAAAACCATTATGGACGTCGACGCGACAATTTTTAACAGACCACCCGGCCTCCGTTGTCAGCCGAACTGACAGTCGAATTGTTTGTACAATTTGAAAGTTATATGCCAATCCTTAGGGGAGGGGTTCCCCTTAGAGGCTTTAGTCTTGCACGTGTGGTCAAGATTCTCTTTCCCATTTGCCTTCATTCTTTAAAAAAATGGACGTTTCCCCTACGATTTATCTCGTCCTGTAGTCTATGCATGATGTGCCCGAAGGACTGGAATTCTACCTCGAGAACATTATTTGCACTAGGCTCGTCTGTCTGACTTCGTCACTTGTCTGTTCTCAACGCCGTCCATGGCATTCCCAGCATCGTCCGTCAGCCGTACATTTTGAAGATGTTAACTTCTGTCTATCGCAACGGCTTTTTGGTTCACGTAGCGAGCCTAGTTCCCGACTCGCATCCACCGGACGCACCAAGCCGTTGATGATTCTTCTGCGAACACCATTGTGTCGTTAGTGTACCGAATATACACGATGTCTCCATGCATATCTTTTTTTTAATCTATACTACGCTGAAGAATTATACCATTAACATACAGACCTATCTAACGTCTTTGTTAACTGCTAATGACAAACCAATATCTGACTTTATCTTCTTTCATCGTTGTAGCTTCTTATCCAGTGAATGGAAATCAAACAGTAGTTAATTAAGTTGCAGCTGCGTTTACAGGGGTATGAATGCGAGCCATAGATCACTGTCGCATTGAGACACCGACCATAGCAAACAAGACAGTACAACGTGTACAGCTTGTGGTTATGGATAATTGAAATATCGCATGATTATGTGAACTGTTGAATGTTGCATTCACTGAGCGGTCAACCATGACCCTGGAGTCCCAGGTTTAAGCTTCAGACGTGAGTAAGTTCACCTAAGCACAGGTCCTGACCGTCGTCTGTGGTCATTTGGCTGTAGCGGTGAATGCTGACAGGACCAAGATGTCGGTCAGTCGGTGTACAAGGCTCAAATGAAATTAATCTGGTTTATTATAAATTTTAGTAAATAGTGCCGTTACTCTAAATGAAACAAAGTAACCAATGCTCGTTAATATCCATATTACGAAAAACCTTTCTCGGAAAACAAACTCCGACCCAGTCTGTTGTTTTTAGATTTGATATCAGTTTTGAACGTGAATAACAACGCACATAAAGTTACTGACGTATTGAACAATTACTGACAATGAAATCATATTTGAAGACAGATGGTCACTCTACAGGTAGCTAAATAAGTGCGCAAAAGGTTTTCGCTTATATTCAGTTAGTGCAGTCGCTAATTACATTTTCTAAATCCCATTGTCAACGTTCCGTTCGTTCGTTCGTTCGTTCGTTCGTTCGTTCGTTCGTTCGTTCGTTCGTTCGTTCGTTCGTTCGTTCGTTCGTTCGTTCGTTCGTTCGTTCGTTCGTTCGTTCGTTCGTTCGTTCGTTCGTTCGTTCGTTCGTTCGTTCGTTCGTTCGTTCGTCCGTCCGTCCGTCCGTCCGTCCGTCCGTCTCCGTCCCTCCTAGCGGTGTTGCCAGGATTTTGCATTGGATGGAACCCCCGGCATCCTAGCAAATTTAGTAATAAATTATATATATATATATATATATATATATATATATATATATATATATATATATATATATATATATAAACCTTATACCCAACTCGTTTAAAATTAATACCGACGTGACAGCCAAACCTACTGATTAATGTAGCTGGTAGTTCTGCAAAAACATTCATGTACAGAAGGCGTCAAAGTAAAAACCTAAGAGAAAAACGAAATACTAAAGACACGAACCCATAGCCACCGCAAGCCGGCCACCATATTGCTACATCTCCCGAACTTACAGACAAGAAACATGACAAATACCAAGACACAGTCACTTATTCTGATGAAATTAAACATTCGTACTGTAACGTTGATAATGAGGCATTGACGTTTAACCAGTAACGTTGCCGTCCGCCCGCCCGTCCCGTCCCTCCCTCCCTCCCTCCCTCCCTGCCACATGTTTACGAGTTGGCTATATGTGGAATCTGTGGTTCGTGTAGCGCTCTCCGTTTGATTTTGTTAAGTCAGAATACCCTTAAATATTTCGAAGAAATGCCTTCACTAATGTATGATCCTCGCTGCCGTTTTCCGACATTCTGAGCAGTATACGCACGTTCGCATATAATTATACGTAATGTAAAGGTAAGTTCTTACATAGCGCAGTATCCAATCCTCAGGATTGCTCATAGCGCAGACACTTTTATAATGTGTTACACATAAAAGACCTAATTGTGTTTGATTATAGTGACTTGATGAAAGGCCGTCACCGCGCCTACCCTAACCGCAACTATTTGTCTGGCGACGGTAAATCAATTGTCTGGAACGGCCACCAGTACTACTCTCCAGTAAACCGCAGTTGGCAGGTAAGAGAAACACGTGTTGATTCTGTGAGAGTAAAATGTGAAGGTTTGCGTTCTCTTTGCGATGTCTTTTGAATGACGAACATTGAAGAACCAGCGTAGGTTCTGGCCAAGTGTGTGTGTGTGTGTGCGTGCGTGTGTGCGTATGCGCGTGCGTTTGTGACTAATGTAAGTGTAACACATACATGCATACCACACATTATTGCATATACATTCACTTACCACGTACACACACATTTACGCCGCACACACATATAACCACGCACTAAATGAACTGAACGCATATGCTAAATAAATAGCATATACCGTAAACACAAGTTCTCCTCGTTGCTGGCGCCAGACACACGACCAGAAGAGGGCCATCCCCAACGCCCGGGTGGTGGACGCCATAGAGTTTACGAACGAGGACGACTGGCGGACGTGGCAGGCAAAACGGGACGTCCCGGGGTCCGGCAAATTCTGTGCCTCCTCTGGTAAGTAGACACATATACTCTAGTCTAAATGGTTCTTCAGCTGCGGTTAAGGATTCTGCCTCAGACGCCATCTTGCATCCTTTGGTCCGCGCACAGTGACATCATGTGGATTTTTAAAAATACATTTATAGGCAATATCGTCTAGATGTGTGACACAAATCTGACCTCTCGGTACAACACGTTTTGGCTTCATAGCAGTTTCGTTTGTCTAACAGTTGTAGATTAATAACATTCGTAAATCCAACCCGCTATGCCTGCACGAAATTGTGTTAATTCTGACAACTATAATTTCATAAAGTACTTTCTCAGATTCTCATTCAGTACCACTTCTTAAGTCACACCTGCCGCTCTTTCGAAAATTAGGCAATTTCGTAACCCCACATTTGCCTGCATGTGTCTCTCGGAATAGACTCTAAAAGCTGGTGGTCCCTTCTATCTGGTGTCTATGCCAGGGGGAGTAAAAGATCCCACACAGGCGGTAAATGTGAACCTGTAGTGGGGACTCACTAATTCTAGAGAAGGACAACTAAAACACAATGACAAGAATGGTAAGCAAGTTGACCGAGATAATTTAATGGAAGAAGAAGAAGGCTTTGCATTGGCTTCCTGTCCGACTTCAATTGAGATTGACCGACCATGTTGTCTTATTGCGTCTATCGACTTGGTTTAATAATTTAGGGGCAACAGAAGTTACCTTATTACCATTATTCTCGTTGCAGGCTTCCGTAACGCGTCCCCGCCCGACCTCAACCTGTTCGGCTACGCCTTCAACCCTTTCAACCTGTATCGGACGGGCGTGCCGGCGATCACGCTCTACAACCCGCACAACCCGTGGCCGAAGACAGCCGTGCGTCCCTTCCCGTCGTGGCGCGGCCCGCGTGGCTACTACGGCTACTACCACGAGGAGCTCGACATCCACCACAATGACGGCTATCGGTATCCGCGGGACCCGAAGGTGCTCGTCAACGACGAGGACGTGATGAAGTACGAATACATGCGCAACATGCCGATGGTACACCACAAACTGCCGGTCGAGTTCCCCGTCTTGCAGTAGCCCGTGCCGCAGCAACGCGAGGGTTGAGTCCGTCGCTTGGTCGCGACAAATGAGCCCCGCGAGAGGTCGATCCAGACCGTACGTGTGCGCAGCGATAGAAAGCTGCGCGATCTGTGCATTTTGACATTCGCTGAAATTAATATCTGATTTTGAAATAGAAGAAAACACACCAGTGAAACTGGTCAAGTTAATTGCATAGGCAACGGCCACACGCATGGTTACGTGGTCACGCGTGGCTGCGCGCGCTCACGTTTCCGACGGGGCAACTTCGACGTTGCACCAATGGTCGATTGCCGTGCGTTCGTAGGCTAAAATCCGATTAATCGTGAAATCAATATTTGTTATGCAATAAGTAATCGTTAGACATCAATGTCCTCAATGGTTAGGTTTATTAAGATATTCAAAATTTAGGCGTTTTCTCCTCTTTTGTATTAATTCCAACCAGATAGATTTACATGGTACGTTAATTACGCTGTCCTTTGTGCTTAGCACTATCTATATAGTAGTTCCCAGCGGCCGTTCTACTCTCACCACTGACTAAATTCCACCAGGCCCCCCTTATGTGGAAATCTCACGGTCCCTACTCATCCTTGTCCTGGTCAAACGGCTTTGATGTAGCGGCGTCACAGTCACATGGATCCTTGTCTAATTAGCTCGACATGTGTCTTCATTGTTTCGGCAGACGGCACGAGTGGATCATTGTAGCTTATGTAGGCCATAATCCGCGGGATCAGTCGGCAACTCGCGACCACAGCTAATCGGTTTGTTTACTGCCCATTAGGTCAATAGAGTGGTCAGTTATGTGACGTAATCACGGGTGAGTACATTGAAGCAGACCACCACCAAACACAAATGCAGCTCGACTGTGATGACGTGAATTAATCGCTGTAAAGAATAGTTAAAATCCTACATTTTCGTGTCTGGAGAACTAATTGTTTGAGGGAATTTTCGCCTAAAAGCAGGTGGTGGTGTCATCAATTTATCTGTTGTAAAGTGTGCGGTAGTGATGTGCACATAATCGGGTAAGTATTTCAGCCAGCCACACTTTCGAACATAGTTGCATTTCTGTTCCATGACAACGAGTCTGAATATAATTAGCCCCCTGTTAATTTTATGGTACAGTTGTGAATATTCAGTTTCCACTGCAGATCCAACAAGAGTGCCCTCCAATGACGCCCAGCCCTGTTAGTTTGTCCAGCTGATTACGTGTGCTTTTACCAATTACCGTTACGTGCTTAAACATTTGCTGTATATATTTGCTGTTACTTAAAGTATTTCCTCACACTGAAATTTAAAGTTGTCACTCGTGAACTAGCAAGACAGTGAACTTGAAATGTGTGGCTTCCACAACTGACAGATCACAAGCGCATTGTTTAAATTTGATTAAATGTTTGCTTTGTATTTCGAATATGTGTAACAGATGTCTGTAATAAAGATATACATGACGTTCACATTTGTTCCTATCAATCACACAACTTATCAGCAAAGGATTTCTCGGATACTGTCTTGACAAACAATGATCAAAGAAAACTATCATGGTAAAAATAAGAGAAAATAAGCAGGTAAAAATATTTTGCATTTACTGAGGAATGTTGCATCTACATGTACACAGAACCACACAGAATAGCAAACATGCCATAAACGAGACAGCTGTTATATGTAGTAATCGGCACAAACACGCCTGTTTCTGGTAACACAAATACTAAAAAATCTAAAATATTTCATATAAATAAATACAAGCAGTTTCGACCACTGTGCATATCGTGCACATTCTTGGCTTTGTGTCCAAAAAGATAGAATACCGTTCAAGAAATGGCGACAGAATGCGGCAGTGTCATTCAACAAACAAACAAACACTACCCTAGG
The DNA here is from genome assembly GCA_025642075.2 of Ridgeia piscesae. Taxonomy (NCBI): domain Eukaryota; kingdom Metazoa; phylum Annelida; class Polychaeta; order Sabellida; family Siboglinidae; genus Ridgeia; species Ridgeia piscesae. Next base: position 70,313 of record JAODUO010000974.1, read on the forward strand.
TTTAGTTCCAGCTGGTCTACATCCATTTGGTCAGTTATATTATTATGATTAGGTTCAGTCGTCTTTTTACTAATTCAGTATCAGCAGTCAAACAATGATTCAGTCATTGGTATGGTGCACCTGTGTCATTACTAGCAACTGCACTTGCTGATCGAAGTCAAACCCTAAGTTTGTAGCCCATCACTTTATTACGTACATATTTACGTATATTTGGGCGAAGGTTACAAACAGAGGGGTTAGTCAACTAGTGTGTACCATGTCAACTGGACTAGAGTGAATGACTGTGTGGAGACCAGTTGCACCGAGACCTGTCATATGGCATTACTATGACATCACGCCAGACACAGGCTCTAAGACAATACAGGTCCAGTTGTGTGTTCTGGTACATGTCGTGTTCATGACAATTTTCACCCCAATAAAATCATTGATCCTTTGATCCATGGAGCAGCAGTAGGTGAAGGCAAGGAAGGTTCCAAGAACGGACAGACGCAATCATTTCCCCCACTCCAGGGCACAAAGGAACTCCTCTTCAGCAAAAGACAACATCTTGGCGGCTTCCACGTGCAACTGAAAAATCACAACAATATGGGTGACTATTAGCTCAAACTTTCACATCCTAAATACAGTTGTTTCCCTGGTGTGGGATAAACTGGATAACACAAAAGGCTAATCATATGACTAAAATTTGGTTTACTGGCGCATAACCATGATTTTCATGCAACACCGAAGCAAGCATCAGATTCATTGACGACAATAAATTTATTGTTGCGCTTGCAAATAATTTTTCTCATAAACAATTTCATTCCCGGGCACAACAATTTCAGGGGTTCATCTATAACCTCTTGAAAGAAACATAACAATTTCATTTTTTATTTCAAATAAACAATGTCATGGTTCTTAAATAGTCATCCACAAAAGGTGCCTGGTATAAGTGGAATGAATACACGGAGCCAAGAGAAACACGTTACCCTTTGTCGCTTGTAGAGATCAATCAGCTTCATCTGCTTCTTGAAGGCAACCATTAATTCCTTCTTCTGGTTCTCAAGTCTCTTGTTCTCGCTGGTCAGATACTCTACTCTCTTCTCTCCGATGAGGGAAGCATCCTGAAGCAGACGCAAAATCACTCACTTGCCATGCTGGTGTCGAAAGATTACTTACATGAGTTCCTTCGTTTGTTGTACCAAGTTTTGTCTTTATAACAAACAGATCTAGCAAAAATGTCAAAAAGAGATTGTTCCACAAACAATAGTTTGTTGTGGATTCCTTTATGGATGCAGTCAATGTGAGTTCAAAAGTTGACATGTTGCAGACTGTGTGTTAGTTAAACATTAACTATCCACACATAGAATCATGTATTGTATTAAAAAGAAATATTTTAATATGTTACATATATAATTGTAATTTGACTAATTTATAGGACAAATGTTTTTGAACTTTAAACAATTAAAGCAACTTGGTGGTAAAGACATTGGAAGGTCATAGGCTATCCAACACAAAACATAAATGCAGATTATATTATTTTACATACACGTGTACATTATAATCTTAATGTGTGCAGACCATTGAACAAATACTTGGGACTTTAATAGTTGACAATATTAGCACAGAAACACATGCCTTCATGTAAAATTTCAATTTTGATAATCACCTGCAATAATTCCTCGGAAGGAATAAAATAACAAATAACCTGACGATCATTTTACCCAAGCTACACATAAAAGCTGGTTAACTGATCTAGCACATAGCTTTGCTATTTTGACAAAATTATTTCTAAATGAGATGTGTGCAACATTTGAACAGAGGAAGCTCCTTTAAATGGCCTCACGAACCTGCAGTGATGCCTTGTAGGATGAGACCTCTTTCTTGTACTTCTCAACCTCCTCTATGGCTCGGTTCAGTCGCACCTCAGTGATGCTCTTTGTTGACGCTGCCTTCTGGTGGGTCTGGGAGATTGTGTTCATTTCCTGCAAACAACAACCGCAGCTGTAAACAGTGTAGGACTCTGGGGCCAGACAAGGGACAATTGGCAGACTGGACGGCATCACCAACAGCTTTGCAGATGTACAGGCTGAAAGTCCATAGGAAGTGTATTAGGGGTAAATGTGATAAACAGTTAAAGACATGCTTGTTTCGCAAAGTATTTAAAACTAATTATTCACAATATTTATAAAACACTTTTATTGCATATTTTATAGACAGTTCTGTGTTGTTATTTTATAAATACTTTGTAATTTACATATGTTAGACATGTAGTGTTATTTTTCCAGTTTACTTTCTTGTATTACTATTGATATTTTTTAAATAGAATATATACACTGTAGAATCTATACAAAGAAAGTACATAAATAATTGTATTATAATCTTTGACAAGACAATGTCATCTTTGCTGAACATTGCTATGAGTTGAATTCTTAAGATATCTGAACTTCATGCACACGTTTTCATTTACCGTTTGGCCAGAGCAGAAGAAGTCGTTGCCCAAACAAAAACAATATATGGTATTAACATCAACATGCACTTGGTAACAATACTGTTATATTAAATATGGATTGCCAGTAGTTATAGGGTCAGTAAAAGTTAGAATCAATTAAATGTGACAGGTGTAAGTCCTCACTGCACATGTGCAATGCACATCATGTGACACCCCTGGTGGACACTACATGAACCACACAGGACATTTCGTGAACTAAAAGTGCCACCTGCCGGGGACATGGGGTATTAAAAACCAGCAAAGTTGTCCTCCTTGCGTGACAGTGAAGCCCCCAAGTGGATGTTTTGGCAATCACACTCCACATGACCACCACTGACCTTCTTGAGTTGCGAGAGTTCTGTCTCAAGGTCGACTGTTTTGTTGCGTGATTCCCCTGACATTCGCTCATGTTTCTTCATCTGGACTTTGAGTGAGTTGATTGTCTTTAAGTGGCGTGAATTCTCTTCTTCCAACCGTTTCATGTTTGACTTCATTGCCAATTGTTCTTGTTCCTGTGACATGTCGTCGTATCAGGGAACATCACATAATACTTGTCTTAAAAATAGTTGACTCAAAATATGTTCTCAAAGTCTGAATTTTTGATAATGAAAGTCTAAAGAACTCAACATATTTTTTTGGGGAAAATAATTGCTGAACACTACATGAAATAATAACAAATAAATTTACGAAATTCTATAATGTCCAGGGATCATTTCCAAATACTGTCGTATCAATGTACAATGTGCAGATGTCAATTTTAATATGTTCACATTAATATGTTGGGGTGGGTTACATGAGATTATATTTGTTTAAACTAGCAGCTGATTATGTATGCTATCAATTTGGACAGTGCTAAAATTGGGTTTATGAAAGTATACGTCTCAGTTTATGAACTTGAAAAAAGAAAAACTTACTGTTTATGAAATAACACAATCTAATTACATAAAATAGCAGGGAAACCACTGAAATAATGCACATAATAATTTTATGTAATTGGGAACTTGTTGAGATTAATCAAACTATAACTGAGCTAATGGACGTGTGTGTGTCTATCCAGGCAGGTTGCATCTCAGGTGCCCAACTTTATCTATTACCCAAAATCTTTCAAAGGACACATAATATGTTTTTTTATTCAACATTGGTTCAGGGTTTTTATTTGTTTTAGGGTTTGTACTGATGGGTATAAATAGATTGTTCCTATGATATGTGTACTTTCACTGCCAATTCTGAGGATGCATGTACCAGCGACCGACAGGGGTGTTTTATGTAACTTTCGCTACCATTACTGCAAAACAGTTGATATATATGAATATATCAGAGAACTATCTTCTGCATCAATACATATGTAACACCATTCAGACATATTTGTTAGAATTAATAAGTACATATGTACAGAAGAAAACAGAGGCACTGGACCATATGTAGTATCATCCAAAGAATGGACAACTTTGCTAGTAATAATAAGACATTTGCACAGAAGAAAACAAAAATCATGGAGCAATATCAAGACCAGCCTCACCTAGTGATTGTGGGAGGGGAAGAGAACATTTACACAGCTCCACAAATGAAGACAGAGGCATTCTGGTGACACCTCACCTTCTGAAAGCTGTCCTGTGAGACACGCGTTAACTCCTCTTGCATAACTCGTAGTTTCGCCTTCAGAAACCTGATTTGTGCCTCTGTAACATGAACATTGGGCAGGATATTTGGTGGTCAAGAAGAAAATGTACCAAATTCTGACTAAAGACACTCAAACTGGAGATAACTGCATTAACTTTTTAAAGAGCTTATAAGTCTAATTGTGCTCTTTGAAATTGACTTTTGCTCCTTGACAATGAGTGAACTTGTACACTGAGGTATCATCCCCACTGCTCAGGGTAAATACGCTAGCAGAGTTAAGTCTTAGGAGCACTTTCATAATCTCGCTTCTGGAAAAAAGGCAGCTAAAACATTTGACGAAAATTTTGTGTTGCATTATTTCAGTGTATCTCAGAAATAGTTTGTGCACTCAACTGCTCATGCTATGATGCAACAAAATGTTAACATGCGGCCAATCCTAGACCTAGCCTTTTGAAATATTGCACCCCAAGGATGAAACTAAAAAAGCCTAAATCTACAAATCATTCATTAGATCACATGCACAATTTCAGCCGATACATGTAAAACTAACGAAGATGTGGGTCCGTAGAACAAACAGAGAAATCCTGCCTGTTTTATAACATAGCTACCTGTTCCCATTTCACAGGCAGTCGCAGGGATTATGTCCGCCATGTCTACTGCGGCATGGGATTCCATCCCTTCCCGCGCGATCTTTCCCTCGAGAGTGGAGATGGTTTTCTCGAGAGAGAAGTCTCGAATGGCCATCTTCTCTTCCGTCACTAGTGCAACGTCTGAGACAGTGCCGTTCCTTCTGTGTGGCAGAGGCAATGATGTGAAACTACGGCAAGTGTTGGGAGTGTCAGAAGCTGGCAGGGTTCACTGATTTTAGAGCAGACGTGTGGTATACAAAAGAGTAACTGAATAAACTAAGATTGTACATTAAATGTTTGCTTTATGTGAGTCTATGTGTATGTGTGTGTATTACATTTATTTATCATGGATTCATGTACATAGTTATGTTACACAGATATGCATGTAAAACATGTTTTTTTGCATTTTGATGTGTGTGTTCAAGCTTTTGTGGCTTCAGGTGCGCATGCAGCATCAGAAATGACTGCAGGTTCACAGGTGTGAGATCTGCAACTTTTGAGTGGACCACAAACTTTACAAACTTGACAATTCAAATCACCACCAATCTTTCAGTTCAGGTTTCATACACTGAAAATATTATTTGATGTGTACACTGCATCTCTCATACACAAATCCAGTGGCATCGTACTCTAAAAATGGGTCAACTTACGTGAGTTTCGTCTTATTTCTTGATGACAGCCGACTGGAGTTTGGCTTCCTGTCACCAGCGGTCGCGTGACGGCCACTTTGAGGTAATGGTGTACTGCGAGTTGATGATCTTGCACACTTTGATTGCTGGTGGGACAAGGACAAAGAATCACTATTGACTGCTTCTACTGATCCCCATTCTAGTTCTCCCTTCAACCATCCTGTCGTTCTATCCCCTTGATTCCCATTAATATTATTCTGGTGTTTATTCACAAAACGTGTGAACATTGTTCCATACCCAAATTGAAACAATATTTTTGACAAAAATACTTAACACGTGATGTGTTTCTGCAGTATTCCAAAAGCTTTTAATATTGATTATTAATAAAAGTCACTTTTATAACAAATATGTAACTCTAGGTAACTCTTATTTGTTGATAAAGTATGCTTTTATAACGTAATCCTATTATATAATCTTTGACAGCTATTTTTCCAATACGGTAATGTTACATCAGTAGAAATAATGATACACCAAATCAATGAATGTTTAATTGATATGTTCCTGCTATTTGCAGCAATGAAGTGATGTTATAGTTATTGCATAGTTCTGGTGTCGACTTTGTAGTCGTAATGGAAATAACAGATTTGTTAGAAACAAAATATAACCATTATATACTTAACATCATGTAATGATAATACACCAGACAGACTTCCTAATTATGTTATTCGTGAACAACAACACAATTTATCATAGTCCCGACTGTCCCGGTATATGAAAAACACACATCATGGGTCATGGATACAATCAACAACTCTACTCAATCAGTAATATCACATAAATTCACAGCTGAATGACAATCCCATCTTGTTATTGGCAAAGCCGACTAATTATAACATAGCGGATGTGACAGTTAATATGTTATTTCCGCTTAACTGTGAGTAACAATAACATTTTGATAAACAGACAGCTCAAAAATCCCAGTAGACTGCCTCCTGTGAGAACGTTGTATCACGTATGTGCCAATTCGAGTAAAGCATTGTGTTCTTGAATAAAAGAACCTGGGTTCGAAACCTGTACTGCCATTTTGAACCTTGCATGTTGTTCCAATTTATTCAGACATGCAAACGAGAACCTGGCTTAAGAATGCGGTGGATACTTGCATATAAATAGCATTTATATATTAACTGCAGCATGGCTGAATTCTTTCCACTAATGGTTTTCGACTGAATAGGTCAGAATGTTGGTAAAGTATAAATGTGTTGAACAGTCATAAATACAGGACACTTGGCTGTAAAGAACTTAAAAATATACAATGACGGTCCCACACTTACGCCGGTCTCCCTGTGAGCTGAATCCTCTTCAAGTGACCTGTAACAAATGATGTGCAACATTTGGCAGTATAGAGCCACAAATATCAAGTTACACTGCAACATTTAAACAGTATAGTGATATTAGCGTCACCCACGTATGATCATTTGTTATGACTGGTTGAAATGACTCACCACATTTTGTTATATTGATACATCAAAGTGAAGTACACATGTACCCAGGTATTTGTTTCAAATAATTTACCATGTAATCCAAAACATTCATCAATAACACTTTGTTCAAGGGAATATTTCCATATCACATTGTCAAATCCAGTGGTAAAATGCTTGCAGTCTCCAAAAGAATGTGTTCATCACTGAGAAAGTATTTTTCTTTTTCCACAATTTTGTGAAATGTACCTAAGCCACTTTGATCTACCACATAAATAAACAAGAGTGGCATTTTCCAGAACTTGTCAAGCAATAACCGGATATTTGGTTTATGGTACCTATAATCATGTACCCAGGAAAGTGGTTAAATAATCTTACTTAAATTTACCAATATTTTACTGAATTAACTAACTGATTTATTATGACCTATTATTGAACATATTTATCTTATATATTTGCTTTATATTGATAGCACCCATAAGCAGTTCTTAACATATAGACATAAAATAATAGCCTTATATAAATTCTTCCTTATAAACATACAAACTAAACATTATTTTAAACAAAATATTCTGAAGAGAAGAAGTTCTCCAAATGGAGTCACCACACACAACTTACGAGTCTGTTTGGACATTGTCGAGAAGTGAACTTTTCTGTACAGCGTCAAAGTCAAGCTTCTACAAAAGATAAAAGCTTGCAGTTTTTCTACACATGATACATGTCTTCACATCCACATGTGTGATGTGTGTATTATATATTACACGTTTATATCATAGTGAACATATATGGATCTGTGCCATTCGTCATGACTGTGAAATGATTCATGCACATAAAACTATAACCCAACTGTGTGTGTGTGTGTGTGTGTGTGTGTGTGTGTGTGTGTGTGTGTGTGTGTGTGTGTGTGTGTGTGTGTGTGTGTGTGTGTGTGTGTGCGCGCGCGTGTGTGTGTATCCTGAATGTTTGCTTTGTTACTAGTGAAATACTCCTGGCTGATTTGCTTTTGTACACCAAACATTCAGGTGTTCATCTCGAGCCCCAGGCCCAAAGTACAGTGGAACTGTTAAGGCTACCATCGGGACTGAGCAAAAGTGACCTGATTAATGAGGTGACCCTATTAATGGTAATCTTATTTGTGATGTGGCTGTAGTATCAAAGTCACCAATAAGTAATACTTTTATAAATTGCTGGGGATATGGGACCAGCCCCATTCATAGGTGCGGATGTAAACATAAAATGTACATGGATTCATATGACATGCTTAAAGAAATGTGTGTGTGTGTGTGCGTGCGTGCATGCGTGCGTGCGTGTGTATAGAGGCCTCTGACACAGTACTGAACCAAGGACTTGGTATCTGATGTTTCCAGAACCACTGCCACCTAGACCCAACCATAAACACATTGCCAAGTTATTCATTCCAGAAGATGTCTTGTTGGTTAACCATTTCAGTGTGATAAGGTAAGGTGACGGACGAGCTCATCCAGCTACCAGTACCACAGGGCGTGTGACACTTGAATACGCCCATCCAGCAGCTTTTACAATGTCTGCTATTCAAATTGTTTTTTTTTTTTCAAGATTCAAGAGACTTTATTATCCATTTAAAACATCACATTAAAAATGGAAATTATTATTCAGTCACACAGTAAAATGACAGTAATAAGATTGATGAGCCATAATATATACGGTTAATAAGACACATTAAAATTGTAATAATACTAATCAGCAAAAAATTTGTAAAGTCAATAAATTAAGTATATAAACGCATATATTTATGCACAGTTATCTGCTACTTGGAGGTATATGTTCTATATAGGCATTTAGGCTGATGCATCAGCATTGTAACTGTGCTAATCGTGGATTATAGCACTGTCAATTTTTTCTGTGATTTATGATGGATGACTTTACTTATGTCATTGATGGCGATTTACCAAGTAACAACTTAATATGACAGATTGATTTTGTAATATCAGTGATGTAATTTGTTGGATGTAGCTAATGATAATCATTGTAAATAAATAACGCTGACAATAATCGACTTTGTAAACATTGCTAATTGAGGCAAACCTGCATGTATAATCAGTCATTACGCTAATTTTGAATTACATATTTGAATTGTCTAATTTATTATTAATTACGAAATTAAAATATATCATAACAATTAATTAATGGTTGAGTATTCAATTTCAGAATATATCTGACGTTCCTATTGATAAAATCTGTTATTGCAGCTGAAATCATGAGTTGAAGTATTCAATTAATTTTCACGTCAAGTCACTGGGAATACAGTATTAAGTGATCAAGCATCTGAGGGATGTAGCACTGAAATGGTTAAACCAATCAAAAACATGGTTCTTACCAACATTTCTTCTGCTTCACTGACCAACTTTGCTGTCTTTGCTTCCAGCTCATCATTCAGGCGCCTCAACAAACACAGACAGCATGCTCATGTCCATATTTTAGTTCCTATTCCACTGCTACACAAATTTAAACAGTTGTTATTTAGATGAGAATAATTTACTTATATTTTGGACCTGACCTAAATGATGCCAAACACATCATTTAGGTCAGAAAGAAGAAATGCCATGCATATCAAAATATAAGTAAATTATTCTCATCCAAATAACAACTGTTGTGTTGTCTGAAAGACACCATCAATTAACCTATTCATCACATGACCTGTTGCCTAACAACATGACTGTGAAGCTACTAAATATCTATAGAACTACTTTTTTGCATTCAGTTTCGATGTGGCTTGGTGGAGCTTTTGCTACGCAATTGGTCATGTGATGGTCTGATGGTAAATGGTAGGTCAAAGGCCAATGTTCCAAGGAAGCGAATGAATATAGAAACAGGCGAGTAGTCTTAATAATGCATAAGGGTTCTACAAAGTATATTATTAGTATGGATCAGGTAAACTCTTGTTACCATAATTGTTTCTTTCAACACTGATTAGATTATATCATTTAAGGTTAGCTATCCTAGTAATGTTTTTGTATGTTTGTCAACACTACTTAAGTGATATCAGTAAAATTATATAAATTCCACATGTTTGTTTGGAAATGTGACCTTTGTGTACGAGAGTGTTTCTAGTGGCAAGGTAACACAACTCATTGTAATTTTGTAGCAATCTCACAGTCACACTTACTGGTATTCTGCTTCTCTGGACTGTAGACTGTCTGCAGGCTTGACCATGTTGACTGATTTTGTTTTCGACCTCTGAGATGAATGAGGTCTCACATTCTGAAAGGGTAATGTCAATTACACCAACATCAGTACAATCAACATCACTACATTTATATGTCAGCTTTGAGATTTAAAGCAGAACTTTGCCATTAATCATGTGGATGGCTTCCAGTCTTTGCAGATTGATGAGCCCAATTAATAGATCAACCGTGTGGTACAACTGTATATGGCATGAATTGTAGGCGGCTTGAAGTGATAACTGTTGTAGTTGTACTTAATGAAGTATTATAATCATATTTGCATGGCTCCTAGTGTTTATGAAAACATACCCTATCTAAGATGGGTATGTATACCTATAACCTTCTACGTGTTTTTATAGATAACGTGCTGATATTTCTATGAAGGAATGCTCTTCTTTGCAACAATATTTACCTGTGTGTTCCAAGTGAGTATGCTGTGAATTATAATGTAATATAATAAAGTAAGTAGCTGAGTTGACTCTATCATGTAACTGGTAAATGCTGTAATGGGTCTTGTGATCTTATAAAGTGTGCATTTTTATACTCTTCCAATATATGGAGGTTGTCCAGGTCTTGCTGAAGTGTTGCATGGATGAGCAAGAAACTGCAGAAGACCCAGGCCTGGCAGGACTGGTAGGAAGTTGTCTGCCCATCTGCCTCTAGCCTAGGCATCTGATCTATTCGTTTGACCTGTTTGATGTTTACAACTAATAATCGCACTTGTGCCACTAGATATAAGCCTAATCAGATGTTAAATTTGTTCCAAAATGGGTTGGAAACATCGTACATGACAACAAAGTGTTGACAACACGTCAGAACCTACTAGCTAGATAAAGAATTTAAGTTTATTGAAAAGCTTCGAGATTGTTATTTTATCCAACATATTTCAGAGCCATCACTCATTGACCTAGTAATTACCAGTGAAGATTTCGAAATTGAGTTAATTGAAACAGCCTCAGCACAAGGGAAAAGTGACCACTCCATAATCAAAGTGATTCTTAACTGCACACCAATACATGAGCCGATCAGAAAAACTGTTTATAAATATGATAAGGGGGACTACCCCAAAATGGAGGACATGTTAAGCATTGATTGGGATGCGGAATTTTCTAAACATGAGGGAGATGTGCAAGCCCAATGGGACATCTTTACTATAAAAATCAGAGAAGTAGTAGAACGGTGTATACCTAAGAAGGTGATGTAAGACAGAACAAAAAAATACCCAGTACCACTAAATGTAAAAAATACGAACTAAAATCAGAAAAAAAAATATACTGTGGAAGAAATATCTTCTAACTAGAGATGTCCAAGCTTACCAGGAATACTGCAGATTACGCAATCAGGTTAGGAGGCTAACAAGAAAGGCACAACAAATATATGAAAAAAGTATCATTAGCCAAATAAAAGAAAATCCTAAGAAATTCTGGCAATACGCCCAGGCAAAAATGAACACAAGAACGGGTATACCCAACTTAATAAAAAATGAATTGAAAGATGACATAACAAACTCAGATTTGGAAAAAGCAGAGCTGTTGGCTGATTATTTCTCTTCAGTATTTACAAGAGAACCACAAGAGAATACTCCTGAGGAACCTATAAGATGTTATAATATAGTAGAAACATGTACTATCAACTCATCAATAGTGGCATCAAAACTAAAAAAACTAAAAATATTTAAATCACCTGGACCTGATGGCGTTCACCCGAGGGTCATAAACGAATTAGCAGACTGCATCAGTATTCCCCTATCAACTATATTTAACACATCTCTAACAACAGGCAAACTACCCATAGAATGGAAACAGGCAAACATATATCCAATTCATAAGAAAGGAAGTAAAACATTACCACAAAATTACCAACCAGTCAGTATAACAAGTGTAGTAGGTAAGATAATGGAAGAAATAATTAGAGACACCATCACTGTACATATGAAAGAAAATGAGCTATTGAGTAAAAATCAGTTTGGTTTTATAAAGGGCCGTTCAACAGTACTCCAGCTATTAAAGGTATTAGACACATGGACAGAAACGCTGTACAATGGAGGCTGCATTGTTGTAATATATTGTGATTTTATGAAAGCACTTGACAAGGTCCCACATGTTAAACTTATTAAAAAAATCCAGAGCTATGGAATAAAGGGTAACATAATTAACTGGATTATAGATGTACTTGCACATAGAAAACAAAGAGTACGGATTAACAACATATTTTCTAACTGGCAGGAGGTGATCAGTGGAATACCACAAGGATCCGTGATCGGCCCTCTTCTTTTTGTTATCTTCATAAACGATTTACCTGACGTTATAAAAGATTCTCATATTTTCTTATTTGCGGATGATATGAAACTTTTTAACCCTATTTATAATGAAGAGAACTGCAACAACCTACAAAAAGATCTCACCTCAGCTGAAAAATTGTCAGAAACATCACTATTGAAATTTCATCCTGATAAATGTTGCAACATGAGAATTGGACATTCCTCCATAAGAAATGATGGATACACAATGGGTAAAGATCAGAAAACAATTAATAAAGCAGAAACAGTCAAGGATATTGGAGTAACTTTTGACTCATCACTTAACTTTGAGGCACATGTCAGAAAAAATTAATAAAGCCAATTCTATGATGGGGATAATTCGACGCACTTTTGAATACCTAGATGACAAGTGTTTTTCTACGGTCTGGTCCGACCACATATTGAGTATGCAAACCAGATATGGAGTCCGTATTTAATGAAGCACATAACAGCACTTGAAAATGTTCAGCGCTGAGCAACTAAATTAATTCCTGGATATAAAGAACTTGATTATAAAGAACGCCTAAAAAGATTAAACCTACCAACCCTTTCATACCATCGTCTTAGGGGAGACATGATAGAAATTTACAAAATATTAACTGGGAAATATGATTCTTCTGTTACATCATATTTTGTTACATTAACTGATTAAGGGAAAATGATTCAATAACGAGAGGGCACAACCTCAAAATATTTAAAGAAAGATGTCGATTAAACATCCGAAAAAAATCATTTATATACCGATCTACTGATGTATGGAATAGTCTGCCACAGTCTGTGGTAGATGCTCCACCAGTCCAATCATTTGAAGTAAGAATTGATAAACTATGGAAAAATCATCCTATAAAAATGATTTTACTGCACCACCTCTACTATGGACTGTGTCACCTTTAGACGCATGCGCACAGTCTCAAAACAATGTCAAGACAGAGCTGGCACAAGAGGCAGGAATGCATAATACTAGCCAGAAAAGGACCTGTAAGAACCGGTAAGAGATGGGGAAATTAATCGATTATCGTTCGCAGGCATTTTGGAATCGTTGAACGTTCGTATTACTTACTGATAACAAATCACTACCAAATTGTATAACACACTGCGAAAACGGTGTAAGTAATCCATATACAAGCTGACTGAAATGAATGTTACACTTACAGCGGCTTTATCCGCCATTCTCGCAGTCGATGTTACAGCGAGCGAACGGACAACTACGGATTGTCGGTACACCGTTGTTGCTAACTGAAAGTGGTTCTAGTCAAAGTTGCAAATGTTTACATATTATGAAATATTTTATTAAATAATAATCGTTATATGAGTGCGCATGCTGAATTAAAGTATATTCCTATATGAGCTGAATGGTTAACCATCACTTAAATAGCTGTATTTTGCCAAATATAGCATATAAAAACAATTCGTTTTACGACATCACGGCACATATCGCACATGCGCAATCCCGTATTGTACCCGATTGGGAAAACAGAGAGGCGTATAAAAACAAACGTGGCTGTAGAATGGGCCTTGTTAGGCATTTATATGGAATGTATATGAGCAGGTGAACCACGCATATCCAAACCAGAGGGAATGACTAAACGTAACAGATTTCAAAATTCAAATCCATCCTTTTAAGACCACATAATATGCCATCAAAATTGAAGAAGCCAAAGGCGAAGGGCCTTTCTGTTTCTCCAAGACCAAGCGAATGGAGTAGCCTGACGTCGCTGGCCGCTGCATTCGCTATCCACGTTTAGCCACTGTCATAACAATATGTCAAGCCTGTCCAGTATGCCGTCCGACAACGGCCGATCGAAGGGCGAACGAATCGAGCAACGTCTGGAATACATTGTCAGGTAACATCAACGTGACAATGCTAGTTAAAACGACGTTGCATATCACATAGGTTTATTTTTTATTAAATTAATATTAATTATGAAGTGACTATAGCTGGACCCGTAACTTCTCAGCTATTTGCACTTTCCCGCATTATATGTGCAGTAAGTGTGAGCGCATATGCGTCGCAGCATACATGCGCTTGCTGGCAACCATCTTCATTTTGATAGGTACTTGTAACGATCAAGTTACGGAAAGTCGCTGTCTGTGATGTGTTTAGAACTGTTTTTATTTATAAGTTTGTATGTGCGTATGAACTAACAAACGGGACAACAATGTTCATCTGACACGACAGCACACGCAGACATTGGACAATGTGCGCAGCAGGGGGCCTGAGTGAGTCGAATGCAAAAAAATTCAAATAATGTATAATATCAGTATTACAAAATTAGATATATAAATGTGATGCCAAACACTACAGTAGATTCATCCAAGAGTTAGTCAATGCCGGAGCTGTAGTAGAATCGTTCAGCATCCGGCACTCTGTCGGAGCTAGAGTCACGCTGGTAGGAGGCACTGTTGTGCTGGTAGGTTCCCATGGCACATGCGCAGATGAAGTGCTGGAGCTATAGCTACTTTAACGTACATCCGGGTCCGGCCCAATAGCGACAGCCTATTAATGATTACATTCTGATGACTACAACATGCACGCTGGTTTACTGCGAGCCGATTTACTTAAAAAAAGTTACTTTATTAAGCTCAGAACAATGTTCGCATTTGTACAGATTCCACCTGCAACACTTTCAAATGGTAAACAAAACCCCAGTTTCAAAACAAAATTGATTGGCAATAATGCCAAGCAGAGTTAATTGCAATACCCTTTGATGTTTAGTTTTCCCATGTTCTAGACAGCAGATTTCCCATTACAAATGACTGCTGTGCTGGTTTTGGGCAGAGGAGCTGGCACCCTCCCTTTAATGTGTGATATTGACAGTGTGTCCATTATCATCATCAGACTACACGATGCAGAGCGACCTAGTCAGAATAAGTGTGAAGAAAACAAAGAATACTGCATTCTTACTAATCTGTCGGGAAATGTTGCAACATCGTCCAATTTGAAATCAATTTCTAACATTATTTATTTAGTTTTATATAGTGTGATTCCATTTCAACTAGTGCTGGTTTGATACCAGGTTTTGTTCGATACCGATTGATACCAGAATTTTTTTCGATACTTACGTTGTAAGTCTAATATCCATATAGAACACAGTTCCAAGTAGAAGAACAGTATGCAACAGAAGTAGTGCTGGTTCGATACCAGAATTCTTCGATATCGATTGATATATTGCTGGTTTGATATCATAATTCTTCTATATCAATCAATACCAGAAGTTTATTCGATACTCGAAATTGCAAGTCTAATTCAATACAGTAGAGATCTCAAAAGAAACACTTAAGTAAACAAACAACAGTTGTAACTGTTTCAATATAATTGATTACTAGTGTGAAACTAAAAAGTAATTGTAATATAATATTAACAAATTAAAAAGTGACAAATTAATTAATTGTACTGAATTATTTTAAATTAATAACAATACCTCACCCGTGCTGTTTGCAAATACACTATTTAGCAGATAAATTTCAGGTCAACGTGTCTCCTAAATTTGCCATCAACAAGTACAGCTGAAACATAACATACAAATACTTATAATAGTGCCAGCACAGCTGAACACTCTCTGTTACAACTGTTATTTATTACTTATTTTGTAAAGATAATTGTGATTTAACATTAAAGTTGTATATAGACGATTACAATAAAATAACACTAATTAATAAAAGAAAAAATATTAATTAAAATTACAATTGCATTTCCTAGTTCTCACCAATATTTCTGAATAAAAAACCTATATTAGCACGTTATCAAGTACACGTAACTATCAAGGGCCGTTCGTATCACTGAAACATCGAGCTCATTGGTCCGAGCTCATTGGTTCGAGCACGACCTAGAAAACCCATTGCATCAATCTTACGTGCTCCTGATTGGTCAATAGCACCGCAAAACTAGGTTACATGCACTGACCTTTGACACGGCAGGGCGTTCCGGGCAACCGAAAACTGGGTTACACGTAACCTAGTTTGAGCCAATCTGTAAATCGTAGTGTCTTCAACAGTAATTAACACTGTTGGGTGAAGTTGCAGTGAAGGTAATCAGTTTGGCAGGCATTACATGTGATCTTGAAACATAAATGTTGATGCTGACAATGTATTTAAAAAAGTATTTGAAAAAGTCAAATATTTTAGGAAAGTATTTAAATACAAATACTTTTCATTTCTAAAGGTCAAATACAAATACTTTGAAAAAAGTATTTTAATACTTTCAAATACAAATACAAACGTATTTGACCCCATGTCTGGTGTCTAATAGTGGAATCCCTCAGTTGAAGAGTATTGGTATAAATAACTGGTGGATAATGGATGGATAGATTACTACCAAATGTAGAACAGATATCATAAGCTTTTCATCTGTGACAAGTCCTACAGAAGAGGTGTTAGTAGAGATGTGGAGAAATCTCTGTTGCTTTCTGGTAAAATAGAATGGCTATTTCTGCACTTTCTACTCAAATTCTGTCCACTGATTTTTAGTGCAAGTTTGATATCTTGCGACTTGTGTGAGAAATCATACATGTAATGGAAACCGGGTTCCATGGCCTCCACTTATTTTACAGTTAGTAATTTTAGCATAATACTTTTTAGAAGCTATAAAGCTATTTGAAAACAAGAATCTACAATAATGAATTGTAAAACTACAAAATTATTATGATTTGATACATAACTTTACATACCTACACACTTGAGCTGAATGTATAAACTAATGACAACATTCTAATGATACTTATACCTGGACATATGCTATTATTTTTATTTTATAATAACATACATACATTTTGTGATAATACATTTGTTTTGGCTTGGTCTGTGATCAAAGCAATCTTCAAAAGGAAATTCTCCAAGTACCCTCCAAATTATTGATGTTTCTGAATTTTTTTGTCTCCTTTTTTGCAGCATAGAAGACAAACAGAGAATTGACAGCATACTGGTAAATATACACACACACACACACACACATATATATATATATATATATATATATATATATATATATATATATATATATATGTTAACCCATGAACTGAATTAATCCACTGAACACAACTGATTGATAGAAACAAAGGCATGCACTGTGTCTGGTAGTGCTGACACAGTTTAGAATGTGAAACCAGAACCGTGGGTTTCACCATGCACCACAATTCTGGGTTGTTTAGGCTATACACTCTCCAGTGCTGGAACAATGGCTGTAGCCAACTGGAGTCATGCTAACTCCGCTTTTTGTGACCCCCATTTTGAAAGAAATAATTTTCTAGAAAATGTTACGACTTGAACCATGCTCATTCTGAGAGTGCAGTTGAAGGATTTTGCCATTTGGTGAACTTCAGAGGTGAACAGTGGCTGTCTGAATGGGGGGAAGGAGGAGGGGGTACATTGTGGTGAACCTCACTGTATATGTAAGATGCTGTTATAAAACTTGGATCCATACATTTTGCTCAGAGCCGCAGGCATCTATCAGGTCTGCATGTTAAACACAAAACTTCCTTTGATAAAAACCTGGTGTGTATATTTGACACATTTACCTGTTTGTAGAGGAAGGTTGGGGAACTGACGGACGTGCAGAAACTCTTACTCTACCTCAAGTTGCCAACAGGCGCTCGATCATCTGGCCTCAATGAGTATGTGTCTGTTGTACATTCTTGTTATTGTTTCTAGAAATGGTTGTGTATATATCTAGCAGACTGACCTTTAATAAATTATGGTATGACATATCCTTCATGGTGCTTAGATGTTAGCTTGTACCAAATGCATGCAAAGTTGCTGGCATATGTTTACCGCAGAATATAGTTCTTGCATTATCCTACAGAAATTGTATAGTATATTCCAAAAATGTTATATAATTTAATGAAGTCTGTTGTGTGTAAATTGTATTGGTCTTGGTTTACTTGGTAAGTTGGTATTGGATGAAAACAGTTCCATGAAATCACATGATGCCACAATTTGGATGTGATAATATTTTCGTAGCTGTGCTGACCATGTTAATAGTGGAAGTGAAGAGTGTGATTTGTGAAAATTTACATACATAAAATCAAAAATCAAAATAATAACTGTTTAATTTTTGTCATTGCAGAAATATGCATTAGAATAAAGGACGTAATTATCAAGATCTGACTAAATAACACATGATCAAAATTACACTTTGTATGTTTAAAAATTGAAGTCGGTGAGTTTGAAGTATGCGTGTTGACAGACTGAGCTGCAGCAGCCGCCCGGACCACGCCATTGCCCTGCGCTGGCTGCGGACACATCTGCAGCGAGACACCACCACGTGTCTGCCAAAACAGGACATCCTCGATGACTATAGGTTCGCATAAGATGTTGGTATATCAACACCGTGACTTTAGACTACTGTAAAGGTGTCTTCTCGGTCCTCTGATGTACCAATTGAGCTGTTGTTTCACAATTTCATGACGTAAACTCCATCTGCTTTTTGACGCCGACGAATCAAAATCACATTTACATACAATCACATTAAATTTTTAGTCCCTGTTGGTTGGTTGATTTACGTGACTCTGTCATCAGTGTACCACAAAATTGTACTTGTGAACTGGGTTGATGAGAAACAAGTTGGTTCACTGTGTATAAAACACATACATACATACATACATACATACATATACAGTACGTCACTGATTTTGACTATTGTTGATGAAACTATAACCTTTCTTTTGTGTCTGTGTTTCACTAAATATACTGCAGGACCATTTGTGTGTCATTTTGTTATCTTTTGTCGGGTAACAATTTCATAACTGAAAGTTTAAGCGTTATCATTGGGATTGGATGTGTAAAGTGCTAGGGACTGCCGAATTGAGCATTTTTAGTTGTATATTTTCCGCTCGGTTTTTATTGTCATGTTTGTCTATTGCCTCTTGGACAGAGTCTACTGCGAGAGACACCACTACCAAGTGATTAGTCAGGCAGACTTTGGCAAGCTGGTCAAGCAAGTCTTCCCTGACACAAAGACTCGTCGACTGGGCCAGCGTGGTCAGTCAAGATATCCTTCCTGTGTAAACGCTGGTCAGCAACAACCAACTCACCATCTTCTGTCATGTTGAATTCCAAAGTCAGGTCCGTGCCATGCATGAAGGGCAAGGAAGAGTTCAGAGAAAACTATTTCGTTTTCAATGTCCAGGGAAATCATGGGATATCATCACTGGTCCATGAATACATTAAATAGTTTGCGTTTCATTTGGCCAACAATCATTCTGGTTGACAGCCAGAGAGAAATAGTTTGAGAACAGAATTTTTATAATATAATAATAATACATAAATAACACAGTGTTAGGGTCTTTGACAGTTGTAAACATTTACCTATTTACACAGATTACATCTCATGAAGAGGTCAAAGCTCATGTACTAATTATAAACATGTTGGCTGCATTAATTGACCTGATACCTTAAAAAAGAAAATGAAAATCTTGTTTTCATGCTTCTGGGTTTTTGTGTACTCTCCTTTTCTTTATTTCTTCTCTACTTTTTTGTTGGTTTTGTTTTGTTTATCTATTTCCTTCAACAATAAACCAACCATTGTTCAATGATCAAACCATTGTTCAATGATCAAGATTGATCGGTCAACATACTACAGATTGTAATTAAATTATGATTGAATAATGATTGATAGTTGTAAACAATATAATGATTGTCTTCGTGTCATTTGCATAAATTTGTTGATAATTATGTAGACTTGTAATAGTGTCTACATAATTATCAATGTTTTAACACAACTAACTTTGGTAGGATGAAGGTTGTCTGAGAATTAATACACTCTGTCGAAACATGAAAATTTTAATAATTGAGAATGACCTCCTAATGTATTATTTTATTATTGGGTGCATCTGTCATATCTTAAAAATAAAATGAGAGAAAAAACAAGAATCAAATTGACTGAGGGGAGATGTGTACACCAGTACTTTAGATAATTGTTTTTCTTGCAGAGGATCCTTTTAATTAATTTTTTATTAGCATTTCATTAACTAATTATCTTATTGCGTTATTTGATTAGGTATTCTAATTTTTAATTGTATATTTACATGTATGTGTGTATTATGTAATTTATATCATATAATTTAGATGTAAAACCAATTAAATGAACATGTATGTTATGTGTGTGTACATTTAATTGGTTTTACGTTTAAATTTATGTTCATTTTCTATCTGCGTTTGTCATATTCTATTCTTGATGCACTGAGCTTTCAGATAGACTGATAAAATTGCGTCAGCATTCTTTACAGTTAAATGTTTTTTTGAGGTTATTGTGTAGTATGATGCTGATTGTCCTTGACCGTGGTCAAGCATTGCTATGGTGGACTAGGCACTCGGACAAGTATTGACCCTCCAATGCTGCCAGACATTGATGTAGAGTGCAAGACGGAAGAACAGGTTTGTTGACTTGTTTCATCAGATCTAACTACAACGTAATACAAGTAATAATACATAATATATCATGTAGTATACTGCTTTTCAGTCCGTCTGCTGCCACAAATATTGCTCAATCCAAGGAAAGCTGGTGTAAAGTAGAACTTTGTTGTGTCCGCTTTGAATAACTCACAACGTGTTTGATTTGGAAAGGGTACTGGGCAGTATGCTGTACTAACTTTGTCAGCATGTACCTAAATTATTAATGTTTGTCTTAAATAGCTACCTGTAAACTTTGTTACTTGAGTAACAAAGTACATTTTTTTGGAAGTACTTTTACTTGTAACAAAGTACAAATATGTGTACTTTCTCTAAATGTAATGAAGTACTCATAATTTCTTTGTTACATTTGCAAATGTCCTAAAAGCTCCTGTCGGAAGCAAGGCAATGTCTATAGATAGCATAGATTTATTTACAAATATCAGCCAGAACATAAAACAGACAGACAGGTTAAGTGTCCTGGACTGGCCAGATTTGTACATCAGTTGAACAAATGATTTGCTTTGTCACCTGATGAAGCCAGTGAGATAATTGCAATCAGGGGTCTGGAGCTGATGCTGCTGAGCCTGAACTGGGTGTCACAACTGCAGGGCAAGACTTCCTAACTGGGCAGTTAAGACAACAATGCCCATGAATGGCATTGACCCTGAGGTTATTTAAAGCCTTGCATTGAGTAGACATGCAGAACAGCTGCCTTACTTGTGTCTTGCGTATTGTTGTCACAGTTTATTAGCTTTAGACGTTCCCTGTGAACTGCACATGCTGTAGAAATCGAAGACTTCCCGTTATTGCCCATCGCAAACCTGCCAGTCTTGTGGAACCACATCTTTGTAATCTCTGTCTATTTTAATATAGATCAGTGTGTGTAACTGTTTAATTTAACTAAAGTATTTTATAAATGTTACAATTAGTAATTATTACAAATGAAGACATATTTTAAAAGACACGTTATTATAACCATTCATCTATACTGATTGCCTGCTTCAAGTAACACAAAATAAAATTCATCACATGTCCATCTATAACCCATGATAATAAGAACCTTTTAAGAAAGATATAACACTCCTAAGTATAACAACGTGAATTACTACTAGTTCAACTTATGAATACGATGGTTGCTGTGGGCCTATTATTAATAAAGCATGGTATATTTACAGTTTGTAGGCCTAGTTGGCCTACGCAGTGTTGTTTGCATCATTATTGTTCATAGTATTAAATATATCTTTATGCATAGAAAAAAATAGCAAACAATTTATATCTATTTGGTGTACACACTAAATTATAATTGTGAATGTTTTATTTTATTCACAACATTGAGAACTAGTTTCAGGAGAAAAGTACTTTTGTGTTTACTTAAAGTATACATTTTTACTTGTAGTTCAAGTACATTTTTAAAGAAATACTTTTACTTGAGTAGCTTATTCCAGGGTTACTTTTACTCAAGTACAAAATAAATTACTAATGCTCTGCTTACAGCTCTGGTCTCAGTGGTTCAGTTTGTTTCTGTCAGGTTCCTGGTGGTCCAAGTGAAGAGGACAGCCTTATAACTGCATCGAATTCTCTCGTATGTGAGTGGGCACAGAAATTGCTCGGTCAGGACATCCCTGATGTCGTGGAGCTTGCCCGGTATCTAGTCTCAAACAACTACGTCAACGGCCAGTCACATGCGGCATTTGCAGTGCTGGCCACAGTGCATCGGTCATCAGACGTCTCACCGAAAGGTGGGTGGACCGTTTCCATAGTTTATTTGTCTGTCAGTTGCAAGATATGTCGATTGGACACAGGGGAAATGCATTAGGAGCAGTTGCAAAATAAAAAACCATCCCTACATGAGAATATGCTGTAATGTCGACCAACAGCCGGGTTTAACGAAAAGTTTCATTATTAATTAACATTATTTAATTCGGGTCCTTGAGAATTAAAACTCAGAGACACAACATACAAAATCATTATAATCATGAATGGGACAGGCTAGACCCATCACTGAAGCATCATGGGACTGCTGAAATACCTTCTAAAAACACATTAAATGTACGAGGTCACAGTTTAATTATCAAGGCGGCAACTATGTTTGTCTTAATAGGGGCCTCCATGGTTCATATTAACAATGCACTTGTTCATGAATTCAATTACAGCATATCAGCACACATCGTGTTTAAATAACGCTTTCGATGTCATGCATTTAAAATTTGTATCTTCAAATAAATAATGCATTGTATGTACTCATAATAAAATGCCACCAATGTAATTGTCTATGTTTGTTATGGTCAGTTAGACACGTATGCAAACTGCCAGAATATATCAAAGCAGTAGTGGGGTGGCGACTTGGTCATCATTGTGTATTGTATCAGAAACAAACTGCAGCTGTGCTGCAACATGGTGACAAAAATATGCTAATGCACATTGACGTTAACGGCAATTTAGGATTGTAAAAATATGCACTGATTTGAACCAATGTGTAAAATGCATAATGTTTCTTTTGTACGAACTAATGGCAAGTTATGAGTGTAAGTAAATGACAATTCCAACATGTTTTTGTTGTTTGCCTCTTCAGACTCTCCTGGGTCCACTGGTCAGTCGGTCAGTCGACCGCGCGACGTGCAGCTGCAGCTACAGAGGAAACTACAGCAGCGGGGACAGTTGCGACAGCAGAAGAAACGACTGGAGGAACAGCGGTCACGCATCGGTGACGGCGTCACCACGACTGACCAGCAAACTGACGGTAGTCGCGTGAAGACCGACCAGAAAGATGAGACGGCGCAGGCTCCGACTCCTGCACTGGCGGAGAAGAAAGAGCTCACGGAGAGGCCCAAGGAGGTGGTCAGTAGCAGAGTTCAACCTGTCCTGCCGAAGCTGATCCTGCCAAAGCCAGCGTCTGTTGTGGCCACGTCTCAGGGATCGAGCTGTGCCTTGACGGGGACTGTTTCAAGGCCGGGCGTGACGGTGGGAGACATGTCACCGTCGGTGTTGTTGTTGACGCCTCCAGCCAACACCCACGCCCAGCCCATGTTGTACCTCTCTCCACAGCAGAACCCAGTGCAGCAACCCATAGTTCTCACTCCGGCCACCATGGGGCAGCACTGGCCAGTGAATTCCACGCCGCTCACTTTCGGGTCGGTGCTCGTGTCGAGCATTCCCCAACAGACTAATTGCACTGCTGGTGTGGTGACCAGCACCGCCAGTGCATGCACCGCAGCCAGACAGTGCTTGCAGCAACCACCACGACACCAACAGCTACAGCAGCTGCTGCAGCAACCGGCACAGCTGTTGCCACGGCAACAAGTGACCATGACAACCAGAGCCCTACCTCATTCTGATGTGAAGCCTGCAGGCAGGGTACTGGCCGAACTGAAGCCAAGCACCCACTCCACTGCACCCATATCGTCTGTGTGTCATCGTCCATTGGGAGACTTTGCTGTAGCAACAGTCAGGGCTCCCGTGTCGTTGCCTAGCAACCAGTCCACGAACCTTGCTTCCAACCCGTGTCTGGCCGCCCTCATTCGAGCCAGTCCGACTCGCAGCAGCATAAATGGGCCGCTAACATTCCAGGGCGGTCTACACTTGCACGCGGATTTAGCGCCAGGCGGGGTTCATTTGCATACGGATTTGGCACCAGGTGGCAGCAGTGTGTCGGGTGCATACATGGAAAGTCGTGGGGTACAGAATGTACCTCAGCATATTCCACTGCGAAATAACGACAGACTGGAAGAAACGACTGCCAATGTCTGCATGACGAGTGCAACAGTGTCAGGCGCATGTACAACGCAGTCTCACGTGTCTAGTCCCCAGCACAACATGACGCAGGCCGACACTGGTGTCGGGTCACCAGCCTCCGGTAACACTCCGCAGAAAACCGCAGCGAAGTCTGCCAGCTCTGGCAAGGTACTGAAGACCCCGGCGAAGACCGTGTCCACTTTGCTGAAGGAACAGCGGGGATACGGGCCGCAGGAGGACCAGCGGGCCCCTTATGTCAAAGACAAGCGGCCGGTGAGTGAACTCCTGAAGGAGTCGCGCATAAAACGCCAGCTGAATAGCATGCAGCCGCGTCTTGTGATGCTCGATACCGCACAAAACGGTGACGGAAATCTCACGCCGGCCGCGACAGAGCCCAGCGTGCAGTTTGGAAACAACGACAATGGCATCGCGGTTGTCAACATGCCTGGCCTGGATAGACCTGAAGCTGCAGTGAATCCGAAAAACAACGTTCTTGTGAGCGACTCGTCAAGACAGTCGAGCTGGTCTAGCACCAGTGGCTCCACCAACCGTATGATCCAGATGTTGTTGAGTAAATCTGACGAGTCGCAGGGCTCCGGCTCCTGGAGCAGTGACGGGAGTGTCGATATGCCGGTCGCAGAGAGAGACAGTCTTCTCGGGTGCTTCTCCATGGACATGCCGCTAGACCTTGCAGATATCACCCCGTCCATTAGCACTGTTGAGTCGTGTGAGCTCCAGTCACTCTCCTCCACAGTCGCCACTGCTTCAGCTGGCCAAATGGTTGGCTCCAGACTTCAGCAGCTCCGGATCCAGAACAGGCAGATGGAGCAGGAGATGCAACTGCATCAGATGAAGGCGTTGTTTGCCGGGCAGTGTCCGGGCACCGTACAGCAGCAGAGGAACAGTGCGATGTCTTTCAGTGACTGTCTCGTGGCAGCAGCCACCACCGACACAAGCACAAGACGGCCACAGAGCGAGTCGTCCATCGAGCAATACAGACACCAACAGGACGACTTGACCAGCCTCGCACAGCCGCCGATTGCAGTCACATCGAGGCCCGGGTCGGATGTCACCGGCGTGTTTGCCAACACTGGATTCCCGACGCAGTCTCTCATGAACATACCACAGAAATGCAGCCTCACGCAAAACCATGCTTCGCTGAATAACATCCGTGGAGATCAGATGACGTTCGCCGGATCACGTGAATGCAATCCAAGTGCCAGTTTGATGCTGTCACCGCAATCTACTCTCAGTCACGCCAGTCCTGCGACAACGCCCCTGTCGATTCTCTCGCCGAAGACACATCACCGAGAGACCGGGATCTCAGGCTGCCAGTCGTTCACCCCGATCAGTGGCGGTTTCAACTTCGAGTCTCGCAGCTTTGTCAGTCCCGTTCGGCCAAAGGCTACCATGGGAACAGTTGCGCATGAACATGGCTGTGTCGGTGTGGCCAGTGACCCAGAGAGGGCGCCACTGAAGCCGGTCATCGCCAGTGAGTTGGAAGGTAATCGCGGCTTCCTTCCGTACGCGGCAGCTACATCGCCAGCGTCTAGTGCTGAACTCTTACAACAAATGTTCCCGTGGTTATCAGACACTGTTGGTTCAGCGGTTCCTGTCATGACGTGTCCGCAGGAGTCGCCATATGGGATGCCTCAAACGTACAACAATGATGGACAGTTTGCCCCCGTGTCGAGCATTCGGCCAGTGAAGCGAGGACGTAGCGGCAGCAATGCGGGTGTGACGAAGAGAGCACGACACCACTCTGCACAAAGTTCGTTCAACGTCGAACGGTCAAGCACACCTGTGGATGGCGGTGGCAGGGCATGTGTAGGCCCCGCTCAAAGCTTTGCTATTCGCCAGCAGCAGCCGGTCGAGTCGGCCGCGTTCTCGCCAGAGATCCAGCACATCATGGGCTCCGACGGTATTCTCACCTCGCAAGCTCAGGCGGCTTACAACATGCAGCGCAGTCGCTCTGTGCCAGCACACCACGTGGTTCATGATGGACGCCATGGCGATGAAGGTGAATTCAGCGCTGCGGCACCGCCGGATCGTTCATATAGCCGTGGTTTCGTTGATGAGCCGTCAAACGAAGAAATCACACAGCTACTCCAGGACAAGATGGATGGCATGGCGGGCACGGCACGCGGCCTACACGTGCCGCCGGTGCACGAGTATGGCGCACGCAAGAACCTCACAGAACTACTCGAAGGTGGCGCCACTCAGCAGCAGCAAGTTTACAGCAGTTGCCGTGGTGACCACATGATCAGTGGCGCCAGCTGGCGGCCGGCAACTCTGACTTTCAGCGATGGCGCGCGACAACGATTTCGCCGTGCCACGTCATATCCGGGGGAAGACACTGCGCTGACGCCACCGTCATCCCAGAATCCAACGCCTGTTGATTTCGGTGGTGTCGTAGCGACGGTCGACCAGTCACAGTCACGGCCGTGCAGCAGACAGGACTGTATGAGTGGAGGGAGGACTTTTGCGGTTGCCACGGCGATGCATACACCCAGCAGCATGGATGTGACGGGAGATGGACGGGAGCCCCTTGACGAGGCGCTCTTCTCCGACGTCTACGATGATGACAGCTCTGCCACTAGAGGCACTGCAGACAGCGTGTCGCCAGCCGACCAGCTGGTGACGGACAATCAGCCGATGTCACTTGAATGGGGCCTAGCATAGTAGCAGGTTAGCCGAGTGACGACAATCGAGGCAGTGTTTTTTTCGTCCAGGTGATGTGATCATTGAAACTAATTATGTTGTGCATTTATTCATAGTTTAACGTAACATAGAAGTACATGAGAGGATTTATTACACCAGTGTAGCCTTACGTCAGATATAGGTAATTATTATTATCAAATCCTGCAGCAGATGACAGAAAAGTAGTAGGATGGCTTCATCGTTTTATTTTATATTTATGCAGGGAAAGAAGGAATACCCAGGAGACAGGCAGTATTGGGAGAATTCCGAATGCTATTCCTGTATGGTCTGTAAACTCAAAATCATGGCTTTTTGTATTAGTTATTATTGGCTCATAAATTCGTAATTATAAAAAATTTACATTTGACTGTTACAAAGGCAAAACCAAAGATGATAATCCAAGTTTCCGATGTTTGTGCTACCATGCATTCTTGAGTAAATAGTAAATACCCTGCAAGATTTGTGCAACATGTTATGGACTAGATCATTATTAGTCGTAACATAAGTCTTCGTATTCCAAACATGCAGAAGGGTTCCATATACGACTTTAAAGTAAGAACAGATATTTACTTCATTTATCCAATTTCATTTGTTAATATATTTAGTCGGTCTTATTTTATATGTATCATTTTACCATTAATTTTAGTTGATCATTCACACTAGAATAGATTGCAACTTTACTGCATCATTTCGTCATGGAGTCACATTATTGGAGTTGCACTACAGTTTGAAAGGGACGATTTGTTTGTTGTGGTAAACATGCATGATCAAGTGATACGATTAGTTGCACTCATGTTCATGTTATTTTGTCAGTGAAATCATGTTGCGATTCAACCTAGCTTGCTTGGTTATACACTCTATCTAGTATATAACGTCTTGTTTCGTTGACGATGCTTTTTAACAGAACACGGTTTTAGAAACCAGCTGTTTGTTTTAGGGGGCTGTTTGTTCTAGGGGGCACACTATGTGATTCTTTTAAACAGACGTTCCATAGACAAAGACATTGGTGCTGTACCTCTGTTCATATTCACGAACATGTTTATTTTATATATATATCACAGTCACTATTGTTGTTGTTAAATGTACACATTGTTTCGTATTACAATCAACCCAAGTGCATGAGTCAATTGTGTGCCTAGATTTGTGCTTAATTTTAAGTGCATGCTTATATCGTCAAGTGCTGCAAATGATATACAAACGGTGCATGAATAAACCTGATTACAATGTTGTTGCCTTGTTTGAAATCGCATTTAGTGAAGGCATACCATCAGTCGGTGTGTGATGTTATTTTGCAAGGAAGACAACAATAATAAACTATATATATATATATGTGTGTTTAAATAATGTTTATGTCGATATATGGAATGTTATGATGGCACATCCGGATCATCTCAGAGCAGATATCACTGCTATTAAACAACAAATCGCAATTAAAAACTTGTATTTATAGTTACACAAATCAATAAGAACATTCCATTTGACACTAATAATAATATATACCGGTATGTTATATATAATATTCTTGCACCAGTGGCAGTGTACACAATAACTGGCAGTAGTCGACAATGGAATGGGCCTGCCATTTACCACTGATAAAATACCATCTACCTTCATAATAATATACCTTTCACCTCCATAATAACATCAAACATGCAAGTGCAACATGTACATACCTGTGCAGTGACATTGTGGGTATATGGCACAGTGTAAAAATCCTTACATTGACTACAGATATACAGATTTATCTAGTGAAAATATAACGTAAAAATTAAACTAAAAGTTCATTGATGCTGTTTCCAGAAAACAATTCATATATTATGCCGTTCATACATCATGAAAGATATAGCAATCTTTAAGGTCTGGAAGCAAAGAACAATAACCCCCAAAGCACACTCATGTCTTAGTTAAATGCTACAGTCTCATTTGAATATAAATATAAACAATTAAGCTAAATGTGGAGTTTTGTCTTCTCTGGGCCATTTTCTTCCGATCAACAATTTACAGTATAAGAAAACAAGTTATTTACTTATTTTCCATATGACATACTTGATGGCCTGAGATAACTGTGTGGCGACCCACTCTACCACAAAGGGCATCACCACAGGAATTAGTAGATTATATAATAAAAATACTGCTAATGGTGACACCTGCTGCCCTGATCAAGATGTTTAAATTAATAAATCTATTAAGATATTACAATAGAACGTGACTGAATTTTTCACCTGCCAATCCAAAATGAGACACTTCTTGCCAATGGTCACTGCGAGCTATAGGCCAAAATACAACACTTTATAATAAATTATATGTGTTACTCAAATGTGTTTATATTGTTTTTTTACAGCTACATTTTATTTTAATTGCAGACATTGTGGCAAATTACTGCAAACCTTGCAAACTTCAGCCAACAATGAAACCCACAGCCTACAGACTGAAAAACCATCTATCAGAGTAAAAACCTGTCACCAAAGTGAAAACCACAATTAGAACTGTGAAAGCCCCTGTTGACAGTGTGAAAATACATGACGGACTGAATGAAAAAATCGTTTTCCTCTTTAAAATCATACTTCATATTTTCTAAATTAGAATTGCTTTATTTCAGAACTAGTGTGAAAACACTGAATATAACTAATATTGTGGTATAATTTCTTCTTTCTGAAAATACGTGGAATAAAAATCAACATTTTTTCGAGAAACATCTCATTTTGGCACAGTACGTTTGATCTGTCACTGGCAGTCTGACGTTATGTCATGGGTATTAATGTGCTAACTTTGGGGCTCTGTAACTGCATCTCATCCCCAGCACCGAGATCCACTCTCCACTTTATATTCAGTCACTCCTTTGGACATTCTGATCAATCATTTGGAAACCTATTTAAAAAAAACTGTTATTTACTTTTTATATATATAAATATATTTTATACCAACAACGATCTTCAACATTTTAAAGTTGGTTGGTGTCTATTGGAAGATATGCTTCATTTTTCAACCTAGTAGTGAACCCCCTCCTCCAAATGGGGCCACTGTTTTTAAATTCAAAATATACATTAGGGCAATAAGGGCAATAACTGCGCCCTTGGTGTTTGTTTGAGTAAGATGTTAAAACAGATTTGTTAAACTTTGACAACGAAACTACAAGAGACAACCCATTGTAACTGTCAGCCGCGGAGTGCGATGTCAGCGTCATGTCTAGGGAAGATCCCGCCGGGTTGAGTTGGGCAGCCAGAGGGCAGACAGGCCCCCAGCAGTGAGCAGGACGGCCACCATCAACATGGGCACGGCACAGTGAGTTGCCACCAACTGTCCAAATACCACGTTGCCCAAAATTGCCCCAATCCGACCGGCTCCATTGAATACGCCTGACGCCGTTGATCTGGGAGTTGAATATACAAACAATATTTTAAAATATAGTTAAGCAAGCGAAACATGTAAAACTTGATTATTGTGAATACAAGTAAAACAAAACCATGCATGTATTGTAACGTTATTGTGGAAATAAATCGTACAGTGTTTGACATCACGCAGGTTATGACAATGCCAGTTTGGTGTCATTTAAAAGTGACTGGAGATTGAAATCAGAAAGAGGCTCCTCGATGTATAAATTGGTGAACTATGTCGACAAACCAACATCAACATGGCACATGTCTTGAGTTGTATATTTTTTTCTTTCTTACATATTTTTATATGTATTAAGATACAACTAGGTAGTGGTAGTATTTTGTATTAAAAACAAAATATATTCATAAAAGTGTATCAATACAATTATAAATATATAGTAATACATTATTACATACTCAATAAATACGTAATACATAAATTATTATTAACATTTAAATAATCAATAACAAGAAAATAATTACAAATTACACTGAGGTCACTCTTACCGCAGATGTGTCGGAAACAGTTCAACTCCGAGTACATCGAGAACATTCCAGCCAATCACAGAGACGCCGCTGAAGACGCAACTCATAACGAGGCTCTGTGTTTGTGTCTTGAGAAACCACACGAAGAAGACACTGCAGCCAGACATCATCATACTGACCACTGCAACAGACCACCACGGTCACCACACAGCCTGGGGGGGTCACTCTCAGAGTCACACAGCCTGGGGGTCACTCTCAGAATGTGAATTCAATAACAAAAGAAAGGGGTGTTTTGGTTTTTAAAGAATAAAGTAGGAATCTTGAAACCTCTAAAACAGGTGCGTTTTTAAAAGGTATTAAACTCAGATGTGAAGCCTGGTACTGCTGGTGGTAACGGTGCAGTACAAATGGGGCTCACAATGCACAGTAAGCAATAGTAGAGTCACAGATTCAGTCCTGTAAAATGTTCTTATTTCGACATCAGTCATATGCTAGAATAATCTGTATTTATACAAAACAGAAATCGCCAGTGATTTTTGTGTCTAAAATGAAATTATTTAAAGCTTGAATTAATTTATCAGGTAAAAAAAGTTAGAAAATGAATTAATTATGCTTAGGAGTCTAAAAAAATTGAAAACATAATTACATACATACCTGTAATTGAAATGAGCAAAACAATAAAAAGACAGTTGATACAAAACCAATATTAAGAACCATTACACTAAAAACTACAAACATGTTATTCAATTTGTTATATACCAATTGTAATAATCAAGAAATATGCTAACATTGATAACTATGTATAAATATACAGTAATGTGTACATATAGATGCACTTAGATGTAATAATTAATAATTCATCTCACCCAGAAGAGCTTTCCGTCCAAGCTTGTCAATCAACAGAATGGTGAAGATGTTTCCCGGCAGATTAGAAGCAGCTGTGATGAAACTCTCGAAGTAGATCTCGCTACTGATACTGTCGTTGTTACAGTCTGGCCGAGGCATCGTGTGGTTGGCTCTCCTCGGGGCGTCACACACAGAGCCACCCGATAGAGCCGTCCGCTTAAACAACTCGGGAAACCACATCCACAAGCCATAATACCTGCACGGAGAGACATCATTGATACCAAGGAGTGACCAGCAACACTTCTTTCCTCGCGTTGACGCTACATATGCATTGATACAGAAGCGATTTCCCAAAGTGACGTTCGATTTTATAAAAATATCAGCGTTGTTTCGTAGCGCAGTTTAAAATTTCCCCAACTGATTGGCATATTTGTGAACAATCACAAAAAAACATGGGTCATGTTGTGAATTTGTGATAAGTCGATTAATCACCACCTGATACCCGGTGTGAAAGAGAGTAGGAGACAGTTTCAAGTTGGACACTGTAATTTACACTTTGGATTGACCGAGGCCACTTTTATATATGTACCCGGGGTATACATTATAATGTTTTATTGTGGCATCAAGCCACTGGCATGTCTGACACAGTCAATCAGGGTCCTACTCAGGTCTAAATCAAGTTCATTATTATCATATCAATGTATATAAACTTTTGTCTATGGGCCAGGTGTGGGTTAGGCTGAGTTCAGGTGAAAGTAATTTTATTCCATATCAGATGTCAACATTTTAAGATGATCTCTTACAAATGTTTTTTCAATGTTATCTAATAAAATGTGAAAACACGATCCTCTTGTACTTACCCAAATGAAAGAGTAAAGAATATACTGATCATCACTAGGGTCACCTTTCGTATCGGAGGTTGAAACAATTGGGCAGTTGACCTGAGGAACTGAGAGAGAGACAATATCGTGATGACTTCTGCACAGAAGAATATTCAAGTCATATCTGCCCTTTCATTTTAATGCTCCCATAGAATAAAACCAAACCTGCGTTTTGTGTATCTGTATAATCTGTTATCTGACCACAACAAACATTTATCTATAATGGACAGTTGAAAGGCCCAAATGACTTGCTCTAGGTGATATTAGTATTAGTTTGCTTTGTCATTTCGTACTACAACAGTAAACTGGCCAGTATGGACAACATACTAATATGAACAGAAAGCATTAAAAGCACCCAACTGATTGCAGACAACTTAAACGTCTGTTAGTAAAGTAATCCTTATACCCACATCATGCTCAAACAGGTGTTTTATTTTAGAATTCAAAAGCAAGGCACAATAAGACACAGAGAGAGTGTGGACACAGAGAGAGTGTGGACACAGAGAGAGTGGGGACACAGAGAGAGTGTGGACACAGAGAGAGTGTGGACACAGAGAGAGTGTGGACACAGAGAGAGTGTGGACACAGAGAGAGTGTGGACACAGAGAGAGTGTGGACACAGAGAGAGTGTGGACACAGAGAGAGTGGGGACACAGAGAGAGTGTGGACACAGAGAGAGTGTGGACACAGAGAGAGTGTGGACACAGAGAGAGTGTGGACACAGAGAGAGTGTGGACACAGAGAGAGTGTGGACACAGAGAGAGAGAGAGAGGGGGCACCCGAGAGAGTGTGGACAACAGAGTAGTTACAAAGAGATTGTCGACACAGAAGAGAGAGTGTGACAAGAGAGAGGTGGACACAGAGAGAGTGTGGACACAGAGAGAGTGTGGACACAGAGAGAGTGTGGACACAGAGAGAGTAGGGACACAGAGAGAGTGGGGACACAGAGAGAGAAGAGAGAGTGGACACAGAGAGAGTGTGGGACACAGAGAGAGAGAGAGAGAGAGAGAGAGAGAGAGAGAGAGAGAGAGAAGAGAGAGAGAGAGAGAGAGAGAGAGGGAAGAGAGAGAGAGAGAGAGAGAGAGAGAGAGAGAGAGAGAGAGAGAGAGAGAGAGAGAGAGAGAGAGAGAGAGAGAGAGAGAGAGAGAGAGAGAGAGAGAGAGAGAGAGAGAGAGAGAGAGAGAGAGAGAGAGAGAGAGAGAGAGAGAGAGAAGAGAGAGAGAGAGAGAGAGAGAGAGAGAGAGAGAGAGAGAGAGAGAGAGAGAGAGAGAGAGAGAGAGAGAGAGAGAGAGAGAGAGAGAGAGAGTGAGAGAGAGAGAGAGAGAGAGACAGAGAGAGAGGGGACACAGAGAGAGAGACACAGAGAGAGAGAGAGAGAGACAGAGAGAGAGAGAGAGAGAGAACGAGAGAGAGAGTGGACAGAGAGAGAGAGTGAGAGAGAGAGAGAGAGAGAGAGAGAGAGAGAGAGAGAGACAGAGAGAGGTGGAACAGAGAGAGAGGCACAGAGAGAGAGAGAGACACAGAGAGAGAGAGAGAGAGAGAGAGAGAGAGAGAGAGAGAGAGAGAGAGACAGAGAGAGTGTGGACACAGAGAGAGAGAGAGAGAGAGAGAGAGAGAGAGAGAGGGACACAGAGAGAGTGGACACAGAGAGAGAGGACACAGAGAGAGTGTGGACAAGAGAGAGTGGGACAGAGAGAGAGAGGGACAGAGAGAGAGAGAGAGAGAGAGAGAGAGAGAAAGAGAGAGAGTGTGGACACAGAGAGAGAGAGAGAGAGAGAGAGAGAGAGAGAGAGAGAGAGAGAGAGAGTGTGGACACAGAGAGAGTGTGGACACAGAGAGAGTGTGGACACAGAGAGAGTGTGGACACAGAGAGAGTGTGGACACAGAGAGAGTGGGGACACAGAGAGAGTGTGGACACAGAGATGAGTGTGGACACAGAGAGAGTGGGGACACAGAGAGAGAGAGTGTGGACACAGAGAGAGTGTGGACACAGAGATAGTGTGGACACAGAGAGAGTGTGGACACAGAGAGAGTGGGACACAGAGAGAGTGTGGACACAGAGAGAGTGGGACACAGAGAGAGTGTGGACACAGAGAGAGTGGGGACACAGAGAGAGTGTGGACACAGAGAGAGTGTGGACACAGAGAGAGTGGGGACACAGAGAGAGTGTGGACACAGAGAGAGTGGGGACACAGAGAGAGTGTGGGGCACAGAGAGAGTGTGGACACACCAAGCTGATCTGGCGTGCATGCACAAATACGCACTCACACAAATAAAGCAACAGATCTGGTATTCTCAATGGACTCAACTGAGCCTACTTTGCAGCCACGATAACTTTATTTCAAATAATCTTCAACAACAGCTACAATAACCAAAACAACCAAATCATGTTGACACATACGAAGCGTTCTACCACCAAACCAGGCCATCTCTGTGAGTGGGTAATACATCTAAAATAAACTGCAAATTAAAAATTGTGATTGTTTTTGACTTACATGTACGGTCAGAACTCTACAAGCTTCACGTGAATAACTCTGTGCCAACGCAGGAGTAAATGACAAGTATTAGAAACAGACGACCAAGATGACACAGCAGGGTTTATTTACCACTGCAAATGTTTAGACATCATGTTGAAGATTAAAAATGACTCGGTAAACTTTGTGGTTCTGTACGTTTGTCTCACAATTGCTTTTGGCAAAACGTAATGAAGAATGGCTATATTATATTTGTAATGCCAGGAGAAGTTGATCTATTTCAATAATGACATAGGTTGAGATGATATGTATGTAGAAAAATACATACAACACACACACATGAATACACACGTAGGTACACACATGACTACACACATAGGTACACACACTCAGTCACACACATACACCAAACTATTACAAATTAAATAATGCTTATATTTCTGTAAACACAACAATCTTACTTTATGATGACCTAGTTTGTTGAGCGTGTATATTTACCCATTGCTTAAGTGAATTTCACCTCACAGCAGTGACAGTAGCAGTAGTGAAATGTCACCACTGCACTGGTATCTGTGTCATGACCAGGAAACTATCATTAATGTACAGGAAACAAAAAACTGTTATGCAATTATGTTGTAAAAGGACTGTATTTTTTATTTTTACAAAATAATATTCCTCATTTAGCCTGTTCATAACCAGTATGATATGTGTTCTGTTCAACTCCAATGTGAACCTTACTGAACACCTTGTCAAGTGTCAACCTGCCAAGCATTGATTACAACCACCTATGGTAGGCTATGTACTGCATCATGATAATAAGTGGACTAACAGAAGCAGAAGTTGGGTGCTTGTGAATTACACACGGAAAGAAACAATCTTACCAAGTTGGTGAACGATTCTATTCTCCTGCAGCACGATTTACTGCCAGGCACAGGCTTTGCAGAATGCATTCCAATCTCTAATCTGTTTACCTGTAAAAACAACACCACCAAAACTACCACTTACACACAATTAATGTTTGTTTTTAATGTTTAAAAGCCCCTATTTAGTATTGGGTAGATGCCTACATTGGCAGCATCCCAAACCAAACGACATAGCACTGAACAATATATGTTAGTTTTACTATCATCAAAACAGTCACCAACAATGTTATATGATGACTGAGAGAGACTTAGTGTAATGCTGAATCACACACTATGTTACTCACAATTATCTAACTACCTAAAATGTGTAGTTGAGAATCCACTGTCCGAGACCAAGAAGGCAGAAATGTGTTGATCTCGGTGTCATGGGGGATGCACTTACACTGGTCCCAAGTCAACCTACTAATATGAATTTACATGGAAGGAGGAGTGAACTTACAAGGGAGTAGGAGTGAACTTATACGGAAGGAGGAGTGAACTTACAGGAAGGAGGAGTGAACTTACATGGAAGGAGGAGTGAACTTATACGGAAGGAGGAGTGAACTTACATGGAAGGAGGAGTGAACTTACATGGAAGGAGGAGTGAACTTACATGGAAGGAGGAGTGAACTTACATGGAAGGAGGAGTGAACTTACATGGAAGGAGGAGTGAACTTACATGGAAGGTGGAGTGAACTTACATGGAAGGAGGAGTGAACTTACATGGAAGGAGGAGTGAACTTACATGGAAGGAGGAGTGAACTTACGTATGGAAGGAGGAGTGAACTTATACGTACGGAAGGAGGAGTGAACTTACATGGAAGGAGGAGTGAACTTACATGGAAGGAGGAGTGAACTTACATGGAAGGAGGAGTGAACTTACATGGAAGGAGGAGTGAACTTGCACGGAAGGTGGAGTGAACTTACATGGAAGGAGGAGTGAACTTACATGGAAGGAGTAGTGAACTTGCATGGAAGGAGGAGTGAACTTACATGGAAGGAGGAGTGAACTTACATGGAAGGAGGAGTGAACTTACATGGAAGGTGGAGTGAACTTACATGGAAGGAGGAGTGAACTTACATGGAAGGAGGAGTGAACTTGCATGGAAGGTGGAGTGAACTTACATGGAAGGAGGAGTGAACTTACATGGAAGGTGGAGTGAACTTACATGGAAGGAGGAGTGAACTTGCACGGAAGGTGGAGTGAACTTACATGGAAGGAGGAGAAAACTTACATGGAAGGTGGAGTGAACTTACATGGAAGGAGGAGTGAACTTGCACGGAATGAGGAGAAAACTTACATGGAAGGAGGAGAGAACTTACATGGAAGGAGGAGTGAACTTGCATGGAAGGAGGAGTGAACTTACATGGAAGGTGGAGTGAACTTACATGGAAGGAGGAGTGAACTTGCATGGAAGGAGGAGTGAACTTGCATGGAAGGAGGAGTGAACTTACATGGAAGGAGGAGAGAACTTACATGGAAGGAGGAGTGAACTTACATGGAAGGTGGAGTGAACTTACATGGAAGGAGGAGTGAACTTACATGGAAGGAGGAGTGAACTTACATGGAAGGAGAAGTGAACTTACATGGAAGGAGGAGTGAACTTACATGGAAGGAGGAGTGAACTTACATGGAAGGAGGAGTGAACTTACATGGAAGGAGGAGTGAACTTACATGGAAGGAGGAGTGAACTTACATGGAAGGAGGAGTGAACTTACATGGAAGGAGGAGTGAACTTACATGGAAGGAAGAGTGAACTTATATGGAAGGAGGAGTGAACTTACATGGAAGGAGGAGAGAACTTACATGGACGGTGGAGTGAACTTACGTGGAAGGAGGAGTGAACTTATATGGAAGGAGGAGTGAACTTACATGGAAGGAGGAGTGAACTTACATGGGAGGAGGAGTGAACTTACATGGAAGGAGGAGTGAACTTACATGGAAGGAGGAGTGCCGGGGTTTGTTTCCACGGTACATCCTCTGGAACACCTCCATGGCCTGCTGTTCCTTGCCTTTCTGGAAGACCACAAAAACACACATGTTCAGTACATTGCACATGTCGCTCTGTCCACTCAACAGCCACCATATTTGGCTGGTGAAAATGTTAAGCTAAGTTCTTATTTAGTCCAGTATCCAACCCACAGGATTGCTCAAAGCAGTTTATAATTTACTCCCTGGAAGACCTGTTCAATCAGACAACATATTGACTTCTATGGGAAGTTTTTACCCATGTTGCAATTAATGTGCAAAACATTATTTGTACACGAATATTCACCGCTGCTTATAGCCAGTGAACTAAATGGAAACAAAGTGAACAAACGCACCCAAGAATAAACTTGACACAATGTGATACAAAACCAGATTCTCTTGATTCAGTGACTGATGGTGTAGTCACTGTACAATACCTTTTCCTACACTAAGTTCTCATTGCTTTAATGATTTTGTTTTGCAATTCTGGCTGGTCGTCTGATGTTTTATGCACTTCAAATTTTCATTTTTTATGAATTATTTAGTTAAATATTTACCATTTCAACCATTTGCTATGTAATAATCCTGGTATTAACTTTAGGTGTATACTGCCAAAATGCATGTCTAATGCCCAATTTATAATGTGGCAATGTAGCTATAAATTTAAAATTACACATAACCATATAAGATTGGTAAATAGATTATGGTTTGAAAAGTAATGGTTACTTGGCAAAGTCGAAGTTTACATAAGGGAGGGAAGATATAATGAATCCAACCAACCACCACATTAATAACTTGACATACGCTATCACATGTTATTATAAAACTACATGTTTATAATTGTACTGACACTATGTGTAATGAAAAATAATAAACCCTTGTAAC
This sequence comes from Ridgeia piscesae, assembly GCA_025642075.2. Taxonomy (NCBI): domain Eukaryota; kingdom Metazoa; phylum Annelida; class Polychaeta; order Sabellida; family Siboglinidae; genus Ridgeia; species Ridgeia piscesae. The sequence continues at coordinate 109,278 of JAODUO010000974.1, forward strand.
ATAGCAAATGGGTATGATGTGGTTGGATATGATGGCAGGGCGATTTGGGGCATACCTGCATGGCATCCTAGTTCATTAACAACATATTGTTGTCGCATTTCAAGAGTGCCACTAGTTCCCGTGATTTATCGCATAAAATACAAGCTACCAGGTACTCATCATTGTGTTTTGTACCCTACTCAATTGGATGCTGGCGTATATTGCTTCGTTAGCATTGCACCCTACGATCTGCTGACTGCATGGTGTTAGCTATTCAATGTCGCAACCTTGAATGATATGGATGCCATTCATTCTCCCATGCATGGGGGGGGGTACTCTGTGTAATGCGCTACCTGAGGATTTGTGTCTCACAGAGTCTTAACACTCTTTATTTCAAGCTAACTTTTAAAGTCTAGTCTTCTGTACTGACTACATTGTATAATTTATTATTACTGTTATTTTGTACTATCATACCAGCATATTATTTTTTATTATTTGTTAATAAATATTTTGTTGTCTGATTATCTTATTTAATATTATTATTACCTGTATATCTGTTATGTTCGCCTTGATATTTTTAGCTCAGGTTTATATTTTAGAATTACACTTTAGTGCTTTTAGAACTAGCCTTTTCTTTTAATTATTTATTCATAACAATTTTCTATTTATATATGGTTTTTTATGTATGTATTGTCTTTATATACTTTTTAGCTAGGTTTCCTTAGTGCATGGAGTACTAATATTGTATACTTTTAATTAAATTATTTACATATCAGTAAGGACTGGAAACACCCTTGAAAAAAGTACTAGTCTGGACATTTTTGTAAAATAAAGTATATTATTATTTATGATTTAGCTCATAGACATATAATGGAAACTGTCCAGGTTTTGTTAAGACACATTGGGATGCAAGGCATGCTCCCTCACCAGCCCACACATACCCACCTGCATCAAGAACTTTGGGCTCTCTGGCATTAGGATGAAGAGAAGGGCGGACGAGAGACTTGGCAGGATGCACAGGGCTAGGTAGATGCGCCAACTGTTGTAGACAAAGTCCGGCCCAAACAGTCTGAGCTCACTGTGAGGTATCACAAGCCAGGCCAGAGCTGTCGGAAGAAGCAAAATTATTCAATACCTCTTGTGTTTAAAGATGCACTTCGAGACCGTCCAACTTTGAAATACAAATTTCTTGTGATTCAACATGTCATATACGTTATGTCACCTCCATATAAATTTGTCATGCAGTGTGATAAAATGGCATAAATGACAAACTAATTTATCTGCATGCCATGTGTTCATTATTTCATAGGCCAAACCTGGGGATCAGTAATTTTTGCAAAGGTAACATTTATAAAATTACATTAATTGCAAAATTACATAATTTATAGGGGGAGTTGGGACCCATACGGAAGCTTTGGCCCTTGGAACTTTGCTAATACTAAATATGCTTAACTGTTTAGTTCTGTAGAAGCCGATCAAGTTACTTACAACTTTATGGCCATGTATATATATATATATGTATGTATATGTATATGTATATATACTATATATATATATATATATATATATATATATATATAAATGGCAACACACACTCAATAGCCTGTGGAGTTACTTCCAATATGTTTTCTGACTTAGTTTAACGTAACCGACATTTATGGAAATATTTGTTTGCACCCGAGGAGGTTGTTCCAGCCTGGCACATCCCTCTGCAAAACTCCTCATTCAACCTCAGCCCATGAGGAGAGTGGTTGGCCTCCGGTCATGTGATATAATTTTGGGTGATTTCAGCCACACACTGCTTGTGTTACTTGCAATAGTTAGGATGTGAATGGGACATTCTGGTGTGATTCCCAGTCATGTGTCCATCTTCAAATTGGGGGGGTATTTGTGCTGCTCCCACAGCTGACACAGTAGTGACTGGCAAAGTCCATTGCTATAATGTTATTGTTCGACTCTGCTCACTTCCACAGTTTGCAGAGACGATCAGCCAGGGGCTGTAGCACAATGCAACGAGTCCTTGCGAGGATGTGACACGCAGGTGTCGCATGTAAAGTCTGAATAAGTTAATAGCTTACTTAGCATTACTTTCAGTTATGAAGAATAACTTGTAGCTCATAGACACAATGTTTAATGTAATAAAATCATATATTAAGCTAACACTAATTTACATCTATTTTTAAATTGACACATCCCAGCCTCACAAATTTCACAAAATCTTCAAGAACATACTTTTATATATGTAAATGATAGCATAATTACAACATTAAAAATAGATTTTTTATTTGAAAAATGGCTCACATGTCCCAATCTCCCCCTTTGGTACCAAGAATGAAAACATAAGTACATACATTTCATGTTGAACAGAGATGCACTTTTTTAAACATTTAAAAATGGTACTTTATATGAGAATGTAACTTTTGTATGATTCATCATTTATTGCTGTCATATATACAACAGTTGGAAGGAATGTAGCTGGAATTAATGACAATTCCTATACTGATGTTTCAGATATCTACAAAGGAGAGATTATATACAAGACATTTGATGGACACAACCGTATACAATTGTTAAAGTATCAGGTCAGAATGTTTTTACATCATCTGCGTGATTCCACCATGTGGCCACCAGCTTTCACTCATGCTGTCTCTACTGAGACTGGAATAATGTTACTGAACTGAACCATACATAACTGTGACACAAACATTTCAGTGTAGGCTTATAAAACCAGAATATTCCACTTGCCTGCAGCCATGATGTTACCAGCCATCCAGAACATTGCCAGGACACTGATCATTTGACCTCGCCGAACTTTGGGTTGAAACTCCCCGAAATATGTGAATATAACTGGCATACTCCCCCCAACCCTGCAACCACACATATAATGATAATTGTCAGAATTATTTGAAAAACATGAAGAAAGATTACATTTTGTTCTGTAGTGTACTGTACTTGTAAGTATTACACTTTTCTTGTCCATTCAGCAATTGTAAACATCTATGATTTTTCCAATTCACTACTTTTACTGTGTTTTCGTGCTATTGTTGTTGCAATATACCTGGTAGTTAATTTCATTTCAAACAATATTCCATAAAACAGTAAATCATTCTTAATTTCCTTATTTTACTGTGATAAGAAAGTTTAAATCATACACTATATACCTTTTGATAAAGAAAATACTACCCGTTAGGAACTAGTAAATTATATGTTTTCCTTATTACAGGTAACATAAAACAAGCAGTTAAAAATCTTACAAAGTTGTAGAAAAGTAGCAAGATCCTACTATCAATACATACAACACTTTGGAGTTTGGTCACATGGAGACTGTGTATAAGGTGAGACCTGAAGAGTTACTCACCCAATGCCACTGATTACCCTGAGTAGGAGAAACAGCCAGAAAACATGTGCGAAGCTGGACGCAAGGCCTCCGAGAGCGTTCATAGTGAGTGACCATAGTAGGACTGCCCGGCGGCCAAAGATGTCTGCCAGTGTCCCCCACAGGTAGCCCCCCACCATCATACCTGGCCACAGCAAATCAAATGTATTTAAACATCATGTTCTGTGTCATCTCTAAACTAGAATTAAGTGTATCTATAAAAAATAGTTATCAAATACATTTCACAAATTATACTCCAAAGTAAGTGAACTTTTTTACAAAATAACCAAACATTGGAGCCGCGAAGAAAATATTCCATATAAAAATACAGCAACATTACTGAATATATGACAAAACATGTATATGATAACATATTGAAAAGTAAATGTTGGGGTTACATAATTATGCATATAATATAAATTAAAAAAAATTATATGAAAATACCACAAAGAGAAAAGTTTTCACGTTCCTCGTAAAGCGTGGCATTTCAATAATTCTTTCTGAATTTAAATTCAATCACACTGGCGTTAGTGGCGACACACTTTTGTCATATACCTATGAAGATACTGGAGTTGAGCCATCCCTTGTCCGAGTCGGTCAGATGGAGGTCACAGGTCGCGGGAGGCAAGATGAAGGAGATACTGAGGACCTCCACAGCATCGCTGGACACGGCCCAGCCACACAAGGCCAGGAGCCGATAGTGGAACCAACCGTAACCTGCTCACAGTCACACAACATGTTGGCATGGCAATAACATCTTCATTATGATCTTTATAGTTTACACTTATAGTTTACACTTGTTATCCTAATTATTAGATGTTTGTAGTTACATTATTAATATTTATTTATTTAATAGTATTATTTTTAACATTATTATTATTAATTAACTAAGCTACCGGTATTTATCTTTTTACGTATCAGATTTATTTTACTCTTTTACATTATATGTTGAATGTTTATGTTCATATTAATTTCCATTGTGCATTTTCTTGTATTGTACAGCACCATAGCATACTATTGTATAAATATGGGGTTATATAAATCAGTAAACCTTTACATTTTTATATTTGCATTACTGATATTATTACTAAATGAACATGTTGCCACACCAACAATAAATGTGCTTTTGTATACAGCACAATATTTGGGGAATTGTGCAAACATTTAAAGTTTAACAAGGTTTAACAAGGTTGCCGCCCAGAGCCAAGCTCCAGATGGCAAGCGAACAAGGAAGAATTTGGCTTATCGAGTGTTCAGTATTAAAATATAATATTATTTCTTACAAGATGATACATGAATTAGTAATGTACAATGTATAAAATTAAAAAAAATCTGAACTGCCACTAAAAATGCTACTAATTAAAATACAGGGTCTCTATAAATACATAAGTAAAATAAAAATCACAAAAATGTCCTACAATAATAACAATTCATTATAATATATTAAAATAAATATATGAATAGATCATTTATTTGATATTTTAAATAATTTCTAAAAATAATAAAATAGTCATTCTAGGTATAACCTGCCCTTACCAGGTAACTATCAATTTTATTTTAAAACATATTTACACTGCTTGCATTGACACAATCGTGACTTAATTTATTCCAATTATTTATTGTTCTCTGTGAGAAGGAATACTTTCTTGTATCTAACCTACAAGATGACTACAGTGTAATGCCGAGTTACATACATGTTTGAATTTGGTTGTGTATTTCATCTGTCGTCTGTACAAAACAGTGCATCCTGGCAGGACCAGCACATGTATATATAACTCATGTATAGTATAAGTATATACTATATAATATTATATAGGGCTTGGCAATTTTCAAATTATCTACTTGTCCAGCAGACAAGTAGAACCAAGAGTTCACAACTAACAGTACAACAATTCACTTGTCCCACAAACAATGAAATGTCAAAACCAACTTCTCTATGATCTTCCCAGTTGTCTTAGTCACATACAGCTTAGTTGTCAATTGGACAGAGAATAAGTAGTAGAACTAGCAATTTCACATGTCTGGTGGCAAATCCAGTTGTCACCATAACTTTATGCAGAGTCCCGTCCACCTGTCATTTGGACGGGTAAAACCTGTTTTGGACTGGTAGAAATATGGGTGGACTGGGTAAAAAATGACTGAGCAACAAAATGTCTTCATAAATCATAGATATTGTCAGTTGTGCCTTAGAAATGTGTGTAAATGGTGTCACATGTGTGTATGTAGTCCATTTCAGGTTCCAAAAAACATTTCAAAGTTTGTAAACTGGCTTAAAAGTTGACATCCACGTGTCCACCAAAAAATGTCTGACTGGCTAAAATTTGATCCTGCAGAAAGCCCTGGTTGTCACGGGCTAACAAATTTGTGTAATTACACACATATATTATTATATAGCATATGTTTACCTCCGCTCATCACCCTAACTCCATCCCTCCACTCATCACCCTGACTTCTATTCATCACTGTGTCTACACACCTCCATTCACTCCACTCACCTGTGACTGCTACGGCAGCTTCGTATCCAAATGCGTCATCTCGTCCTTCTATGTATTCTGGAAACAGGTGACGGTCACTGACCAGTGACGAGTGTGCCTCTGGGTATGCTACTGGAACTGTTACACTCCTAGCTGGCACAGTATATTACTGTACATACAACCTAGCAGACAATATTCTCTCCATAATGGGAGCCCACAGTTCTGTCTGTTTGCAGATATGATCGTGCCCTCAACATTCCGCCAACAGAGAAACTAATAATATTTGACTCACAACTTGATAAACGTAAATTTAAGCCAACAAAGTTACAAAAGACATAATTAGACATCCCTAGCTACCCTAGACATTATGGGAAATTGAGATGAGCTTGAACTAAACACAAATGCCAATCTGCCTGTTTAGTAGTATTTTGGTAGTCTTTGTTCTGTATCTGTATCTTAACTGGCAAAATGTCCTAGGGACACATCACGCCAGTGCGCATGGTGGGTCATCTGACTTAATTGTTAAAATGTTGGATTAAACTATTCTGAAATGATTTTAGTGATTTACTTGAGACAGTGTTTGAGGGGAGAGAATTCCATTCCTTAATTGTTGTTGGGAAGAAGCTGCTTCCAAATATGTTTGCAGAGTATCTAATTTGCAAAAACTGACTGTCATGTTTACGTGAGGTTCTAGTGTTGTGTTGGATATAGTGATCTAGCGGGATATCTATAAGGTTATGTTCCATTTTGTATATTATGCTGTCTTTTAATTTTTCTTCTTGTTTGGAGGGTGTCCCACTGGAGGTCTTTAAAAAGTTGGGTTACTGTTCCTGGTTCTCTAGAATAGTTATGTGTACAAAATCTGGCAGCTTGTCTTTGGATTCTTTCTAAGGTTTTAATATGTTTTAGGCAGTGTGGATCCCATGATGCTGATGCATATTCAAGTATTGGTCGGACAAGGGTTGTGTAGGCTATTGACTTAATGTGGGTTGGGCATTGATTTAGATTTCTCCTAATGACTCCTAGAGTCTGTTGTGCTTTCCTAGCGACTGAGTTGCATTGTGCTGTCCAATTTAATGTATTTGATATTTGTACACCAAGATAACAATGTGATTGAACAGATTTAAGTTGTTGGCCACAGAAGGTGTAAATATTTGGTGTCGGTTTTCTTGAGGCTAATGTCATTGTGAAGCATTTGGTGGGATTGAATTTCATAAGCCAGGTGTTTTGCCATTCCTCAAGTTTGATTAGATAATTTTGGAGGAGAGAAATGTCATTGTCTGATTTAATTGGTTGATATAGTAGGCAGTCATCTGCAAAAAGGCGAACGTTTGAAGTGAGATTGTTGGGTAGATCATTTATGTACAGTAAGAAAAGTAAGGGCCCCAGTACGGTTCCCTGTGGTACCCCTGAGGTGACTTTAATTGGTTTGGATGCTGATCCATTTATTACAACCTGTTGAGTTCTTTCTGCAAGGAAGCTTTCTATCCATGACGATATTGGGCCTGTGATCCCATAGTATTTTAGTTTGTGGATTAGTCTTTTATGTGGAACTTTGTCGAATGCTTTAGTGAAGTCTAGAATGGCCATGTCTACAGATTTCTTTTCATCTAGATATTTGCTTATGTCATGGACAGTTTGAATTAATTGAGTTTCTGTTGATCTTTTTGCACGAAAACCATGTTGGTGGTCAGTTAGGATGTGATGTTGTTCAAGGTGTTTCATGATGTGGCTATGAATTATGTGTTCAAGAAGTTTAGAAATCACAGGTGTTAAGGATATTGGTCTGTAGTTTGAAGTTTCTGCCCTGTTTCCTTTCTTGAAAATTGCTGTTATGTTTGCTTCGTTCCAGGCTTTGGGGACTTGACCAGAGTCAACTGATGATTGGAAGATATCATGTATTATTGGTGTTAGGTGGTAGGCATATCTGTTTAGAAACCATGGTGGAATGCCATCTGGTCCTTGCGATTTAGAGGTGTTAATTTTTGATAGTTGGTCATGTACTCCTTTAAGTGAAATTGTTAATTCGGGTATTTTTCCATGTGGGCTGTCATTCAGATTTGGCAGCTTGGAATTTCCTTCATATGTGAAGACACTTTTGAACTGATTGCCTAAGGCTTCTGCTTTTTGCTTGTCATCGCTAATTATGTTTCCCGCAATGTTGAGGTCCCCAATACCCTGGTTATCTTGTCTAAGTTTGGAAATGAAACTCCAGAATGCTTTCGGTTTGTTTGTTATTGCAGTTGTTAGGAATTGATTTATATAGGACAGTCTAGCAGAACGAAGGTGTTTGTGCATGTCTTTCCTGATGTTACAAAACTCTTGCCAGTCTTCTGGATTTCTAGATATTTTTGCTTTCTTATATAATCGTTTCTTTCTTTTGCACATTTTTTTCAAGTCTTTATTGAACCAGGGAAGGTTGTATCTGGAAGTTGTAAGACGGACTGGTACATAGTGTTTCATAATGTTGATGATTTTTGTTGAAACAAGGTTCCATTTGTCATTGACTGTCATGTTTTGGTTTAAAGAGAAGTATTCATGTGTGAAGTCATCGAGAGATTTCTGGATGTTAAGGTGGTCAGCTTTATTTCTGATGAAAATTTTTCGTTTGGGGCGATGTTTGCGTTTGGGTGAGATATTTACATCAATGATAATTGTGTTGTGGTCTGCTATGCCGTCTACTACATTTAGTTTCTTTATTAACCCAGGTTTATTTGTGAAGACAAGATCTAGGATATTGTTGGCATTTCCTTGTTTACGTGTGGGTTCATTGACATGTTGGATTAGTCCATGTTCCTCTACAAGGGAGATTAGTTTGTTGGCAGCAACTGTACTATATCCACTGTTAGGTGTGACATGGTGATTTTCCCAGTTTATGTTAGGAAGATTGAAATCGCCGGTAATTATGACATTATGTGTGTTTATTTTGTTTCCTAATTTAGATAGAGATAGATCTAGTTCTTCAATTTGAGTTCCTTGAGAGTCATGTGGGGCACGATAGAAGGTGCATATGATTATGGGTTTCATTCCTTTTATTTCAGTTTCTGTCCAAATGCTCTCACTGTTAGTGTTTAAGTTTGTTAGATGAGTTGTGATGAGATCAGCTTTGGATATTTGGAATGTTGTTATATACTCGCCAAAATCTGTTCTATCTGCGCATGTGCTGCATGCAGTTGTTGTGTTATATCCAGAGTTTGACAATGGCACTGGCCTGATGCAAGTTTTGAAGGTGTCGGACCAGTTTGGCCCACCGATTTCCAAATTATACTGCCGTCGGACGCGGCCCTAATACACTGACACGTTGTTTATGTACGCTAGCCAGTCATCAAATGGAGCACATGGTATCTGCATTCAAATGCAAATTTATCGTGGTATCACGTACACCTGATCATGCAATAACAGTTTTAGGGTTGAGCCCCAGGCACAACAAAGCAAAGAACTGAAAGAGTAAGTTACTAAGTCTAAGTGACATCTGTCATATTAGCTGCTAAACTTAGTTTTACCAATTATCGTATAAAGCAACTAATTTAACATATTATGTACGCAGTTTCACAGTATCACAAATACGTATACTACTGAAATACCTCTAGTGCTGTATGTATCTGTTTCGACTTTACCAACTAGAGGCGATCTCTCGATGAAATCAGTTTCGTTCTCTTCTTCGCTTTCCATATTTGTTTACATTTTTAGCCCCATTTTTGAAGTGCTGCAGTCCAACTATTTCCGTTTCCGGTTGATAGGGAGTATTTATTATTTCATGCTGAAATAAACTTAGGCTCCTTTGACAAATTAATTGTGGGCGCCCGTGCTCAAGTGTGAATGTGTGTTTGTGTACCCGCGCGTGTGCGTGTTTGTGTGCGTTCGTCAGTTGCCGTATAAAATATGTTTTTCTAATTTTGAAAACAAGTCATAGATTTATAAAACGTTATTGTGAAAAGAATGTAGCCCTAGGCTTACCCGGTAGGCTTTACCATAACTTTTAAATACGTTTTTAATCTATTACGCCTACCAACCTAAACAGTAAGGTTTTACTGGGTAACGAGGAAGCGTACGATATATTATTTATCTTAATTGTTTGCATATATGTTAAAATGTCACTTGTCTTTAATTCAGTAGACACGTCTAGATTATTTTCCATTACAAATTAAATAGAAAGAGGTTACACAGATGGTACGTCAATTTGCTTCACAGTTTCAAATAAATAATAGGCAGGAGTCAGTGTTGCCATGCGCAACCAGTAATGTTTGCATCAGTACCCCTGACTGATAGCCTCCGCAAACCGCCGAGATATCATGTACGCAAATGACTTAGGGGTAAGAGCAGTGCGGAATTGCAGCATCGCAGGGAAATCAAATTCTTGGATTAATTAGACGAAATATAGTTCCTACAAGGGAAAATAACTAATACAAAATAATAGTTAGGCCTCATTTAGAGTATTGTATACAAGCATGGAGGCCATATATCGCAAGAAGGACATAACTATGCTAGAAAGAAACAAATGAGAGCAATTTAACCAATCACATTGGAGATCGAGCCTAATCGCATTAAATGTTCCGATGCTCTTGGCAGTTTTAAATGTTTGCTAAAACACGTCTGTTTAGAACGTTATTGTAAGCGAACACTAATAGCCGGGTTTGTGACTTTCCTCAATGATCCGGTGGATATATTTATATCAGTAATATTTTAGAAGTATTTATGTATATATTTTATTTTATATTGCTATATTTTAGTAAGTAATTCGTGCATTCTAATTTTAAGGTAATATCTTGCTATCGTATTCCAATTATTTTGTTTAATTTTACCTATAAGTATTGTAAATTTTTAGATTAATATTTATAACTATTGGCACAAATGCTAGTTTAAATGACTGTCTTACTACAACTATTTTGGGTTCATGATCACGATCTATTTTGTGTTGTAAAGGGCCACGAATTATTGTGGATCTGGCTATACAGTAAATTAAAATATTTTTAGCATTATAACAAATGCCAATATAGCGGAAAAGATGTGAATGCAGCTTCCACGCATGCGCACGGTTTGTCGGTACGAAGGTCGTGCGGAAATGAGGTCATCGCTGTTGACGTGCGCCATTCTCCATGGCAAAAGATAAAAAACGAGGCGCCCCTGCAAGCAATATGCAATGCTTTCAGCACTTTCACGGTAAAAGGAGTTTTGAGAAATAATATTTTCGTAATATATATGGACAACAAAAATGGACAACAAAAATGAATATAGTACAACTTTTATATAACGCTATTATGATTTAAACTCGATCGGAGGCAAGGCTACACCAAAATAGTTGTGAGAGTGAGCAAAACGAACTGAACAGATTTGTTGTATTAGTATCATTACAACGATTACTCATATAAATCGTAACTCTGGTTTCAAACCAATTTTATTGTATATCTTGTTAATACTTGTCTAATAATTACCAATATCATAATTATTTCGGTATAGTACGCTTTCATCTGCATGACGTCACTGTCGCTAGGCGCTACGTCACACCATAAACGTTATAGTTTCATTTTGGGACTTCCGGAAGCCATTTTGTAGTTTCCGCCATTTATACCCAGAAAGGTTTCGTATCCAAGAAACTTATTCTTTGTTGTTTTAAGTTATGTCTTCTGTATATTGCAGATTCAGAGCGTCATCCGTTATGTCAGCGGACTTCAGAAGTCGGACTGTCAAGCAAAAGGTATGTGGCTAATTCTTAATGTGTGTTTCTTTTTCAGATGTGATGTGACCCAGAAGAGGACACAGAAGATGGAGCAGAAGAGGACGCAGAAGAGGACACTGAAGAGGACAACGAAGAGGACGCAGAAGAGAAGTCAGAAGAGGACACAGAAGAGGACGCTGAAGAGGACGCAGAAGATGGAGTAGAAGAGGACGCAGAAGAGGACGCAGAAGAGACCCTAATCAGGTTAATCACTTGCTGCTCTATTAACTCTCTCATTTTCTGTTTTCATGTGCCGTGACGTCAGCGGACACGGAAGGGTGATTATCGGGCGAGAGGTAATTACAGATTCATTTTATTTCTACCGCCAAGTTTTAACTGACATGTATCGCCTTTCAGCACTTAAAGAAGTAGGCTCTACAAGTTTTCTTTTGCTGTATTAATTATGTGTTTTGTTGATGTTATGTGTGCAAAGCGTCGCCCGTGATGTCATTCGACATCCGAAGTCTGAACATAAAATAAAAACTATTTATGCAATTGCTCTTTCCGCATAACTGTAACTACTTTAGTTTGTTTGTAATTAGTTTGCTAATTCCTCACTTATATTCGTTTTCAGGTGACCCTACCTGGCTCGTGCGTCAGGTTGCTGGCCTATTAAGCCGCGACTTAATAATCAAACAGGTAAGGCAACAGTTCTGTTATTGTGATGTTAATGCACTCTTGTTTAGTGTTGTCTTCTTTCTGTTCTCACGTGGATGCACCCAGCAGGCACCTAACGACGGTGTTTTACTTCATCTTTGGTGCATGTCGAGCAAGGGTACGGGGGATGGTTTGGTTTAAAATGTTGTGTTTTTTGTATGAAGTAGTTGAGGTCAGCCGCTCAATTGACATTTACCTTTCTTGTCATCCAGAATTGATATGACGCCAGGTCGCCACCGTTTGTTGTAACTTGTGTTTATTTAACAGCGATGAGAAGCGGCAAGGTAACAACAGGTAACGAAGTGACGACAGGCGGCAAGATCACGACAGGCGGCAAGGCGACGACAGGCAACAAGGCGACGACAGGCAGCAAGGTGGTGACAGGCGGCAAGGTGACGACAGCTGCGAAGGTGACGACAGCCGGCGAAGTGATGACAGGCGGCAAGGTGACGATCGTTGGAGTAGTGCACAAAGCACTTATTCCGGCGTCTTGGTAGACTAAACATTACATATACAGACAGGAACTTTCAATCCACGTGATCTTCCTTGGATGAGAAAACGTTAAATTTCATCTCAGCATCCAGTTTGTCTTAATACGGACGTCAGCCTGTTATTTTAAAATGGTCGCAAGAGCAGAACTTTAAAGTTTCCTCGTGAACATCAATGCAGCATTTCTGACAGGGTGTTTGAAGCCAAATGTCTGCATTTTAATAAACAACAATACAATACACACCTCGTCGTTGACGCATTCATTCTACACGGGGTTGGAGCATACCCGAAATTGTACTGTAAGGGGGGGGGTATGTGGGCAAAGATCCGTGTTGGTGTCCGGGGAAGACAGAGAGACATTAACGGTGCAAACTCTGCGTCGATTCCTCCAAGTACGTACCCGACCGGAACCCGAACGGACAGACACACGCACGCACGCACGCACGCACGCACGCACGCACGCACGCACGCACGCACGCACGCACGCACGCACGCACGCACGCACGCACGCACGCACGACGGACGCACGCACGGACGGACGGACGGACGGACGGACGGACGGACGGACGGACGGACGGACGGACGGACGGGCGGGGGACGGGCGGGCGGCGGGGCGGGCGGCGGACGGAGGCGGCGGACGGAGGACGGACGCGGGCGGACGGGCGGACGGACGGACGGACGGACGGACGGACGGACGGACGGACGGACGGACGGACGGACGGACGGACGGACGGACGGACGGACGGACGGACGGACGGACGGACGGACGGACGGACGGACGGACGGACGGACGGACGGACAAACCCACGCCCATGCGCGCGCACACTCTCACATTACACACGTACACGTACACGTACACGTACACGTACACGTACACGTACACGTACACGTACACGTACACGTACACGTACACGTACACGTACACGTACACGTACACGTACACGTACACGTACACGTACACGTACACGTACAGACACGCACGCACGCACGCACGCACGCACACAGACCACACACACACACACACACACACACACACACACACACACACACACACACACTTGTGGGGTTGCATCTGTCCCAACTGGAGAGACGACCGCATTACAACCCTCATAAATACGCCGCTGTAACCAAACAGAACGACAGAATGACGACGCCAGGGAATTGCGCACAACAACAATACTGAAATAACTGCGTACGCATCACACCAGATGACACCACACTATTTCATGTGGCCGTTCATCTGCCGACTGAAATGCAACACGCATATGTAAACAACCCTATCAATGTCAGGAAGAAATGTGGGGGAGACATGAATACAGACGAAAGACCGACGAGGAAGCTGGATCCCCATGTAATGTGTATGAATTTCACTGGCGATAAAGTATTGCTGTCACACTTTCCATCAAATGTCTTCTGTGTTCTCTGTGTCCTTCTGTGTCCTCTTCTGTGTGTCATTCTGTATCCTCTTCTTTGTGTCCTGTGTTTTCTTCTTTGTGTCCTTCTGTGTCCTTTTTTGTGTCCTATTTCCTCTTCTTTGTGTCCTTATGTGTCCTTTTCTTTGTGTCCTTCTGTGTCCTCTTCTGTGTGTCCTTCTGTGTCCCCTTCTGTGTGTCATTCTGTGTCCCCTTCTGTGTGTCCTTCTGTGTCCTCTTCTGTGTGTCCTTCTGTGCCCTCTTCTTTGTGTCCATCTGTGTCCTCTTCTGTGTGTCCTTCTGTGTCCTCTTCTGTGTGTCCTTCTGTGTCCTCTTCTGTGTGTCCTTCTGTGTCCTCTTCTGTGTGTCCTTCTGTGTCCTCTTCTGTGTGTCCTTCTGTGTCCTCTTCTGTGTGTCCTTCTGTGTCCTCTTCTGTGTGTCCTTCTGTGTCCTCTTCTGTGTGTCCTTCTGTGTCCTCTTCTGTGTGTCCTTCTGTGTCCTCTTCTGTGTGTCCTTCTGTGTCCTCTTCTGTGTGTCCTTCTGTGTCCTCTTCTGTGTGTCCTTCTGTGTCCCTTCTGTGTGTCTTCTGTGTCCTTCTGTGTGTCCTTCTGTGTCCTCTTCTGTGTGTCCTTCTGTGTCCTCTTCTGTGTGTCCTTCTGTGTCCTTTTCTGTGTGTCCTTCTGTGTCCCTTTTGTGTGTCCTTCTGTGTCCTCTTCTGTGTCCTTCTGTGTCCTTTCTGTGTGTCCTTCTGTGTCCTCTTCTGTGTGTCCTTCTGTGTCCTCTTCTGTGTGTCCTTCTGTGTCCTCTTCTGTGTGTCCTTCTGTGTCCTCTTCTGTGTGTCCTTCTGTGTCCTTTTCTGTGTGTCCTTCTGTGTCCCCTTCTGTGTGTCCTTCTGTGTCCCTTCTGTGTGTCCTTCTGTGTCCTCTTCTGTGTGTCCTTCTGTGTCCTCTTCTGTGTGTCCTTCTGTGTCCTTTTATGTGTGTCCTTCTCTGTCCCATTCTTTGTGTCCTTCTGTGTCCCCTTCTGTGTGTCCTTCTGTGTCCTCTTCTGTATGTCCTTCTGTGTCCTCTTCTGTGTGTCCTTCTGTGTCCTCTTCTGTGTGTCCTTCTGTGTCCTCTTTCTGTGTGTCCTTCTGTGTCCTTTTCTGTGTGTCCTTCTGTGTCCCCTTCTATGTGTCCTTCTGTGTCCTCTTCTGTGTGTCCTTCTGTGTCCTCTTCTGTGTGTCCTTCTGCTTCCTCTTCTCCGCCCGTAGCTGCTTCCACTTCGGGTCATGTTTGTGTTATCTCTCAGTCGTCTTCGTCTTGGTTGATTCGATGCCATCCTCCGTATCAGCGTACTTTTCTGTCTACAACAAAGTACACCAGACTGTCCACTTGCTGCCATCTTGCCGCCTGCACAAGCAGTGACTGTATCACCCTCCACCCTAACAAATACTGACACACTTCGATGTCGTGTAGGTATTACATCTTTGATGACATGACAAAGATAAAGATCACACAGTGATGTGGCAAACGACCATTTTTATGTCGGAACTACATTTCAGCAAACTGTTTGTGTACGAGCAAGCCTATCTAAAACAGGTATCTAGTCCTGTCTCCAGACGCCTCTGCGACGACGGAAGCCTGAACGTGACCATCTCTCGTTCACTGCCTCATGTTGGCGGGCGACTGGTGTCGAACTCTGCTGGCGCCAGCCACGTGATTCCAGGCCCCGATTTTCGACGACGGGTCACCTGAACCGCAGAAAACAGTCATAAGTACTGTATTTTGGAAGTCTTCTAACTACAAAGACCGATATATTTATAGGGTTATGTAAAAGGGAATAGCAACTAATTGTTTATTGCCACATCTGCATTCTCGGTGATTCTATAGGGGACGTCTCTTAACACACCCTAAAAGATGCGGCGAGATTTCCATCTAGCGGCCTTTGGGAATATAAGTTCAGGCAAAACTTCCTTCCGGGATCCATCCACGCCCTAGAGGAATGTTTGTTTGTTTGTTTTTTTTTTTTTTTTTAACGCCAACCGACGTGAATGGAACCGAACATTGCGTCCGCTCGGCGTCGTGGCGGCGGTAAACAGTAAATGGAGGCAGAATAGAATTGATTGTTCTACATGAAAAAGCGTATGTATATAATCTGCTTAGGAACTTTCATGTAATAATGTCGCTGTCAATAAGTAGATTTGGCCCAATGAATCCATCTATTTCAGTGGATGGTCGCCGCGATTACCCCGGGGGTGCGTGCGCATGCGCGTACGTATGTGTGAGAACCTGTGTTTGTTTGTGCGTATGCTGGCGTGTGTGGTGTTGACAAGATCTTCTTGGTGACCATATATTAATTGTTGCCTTATGACTTGGGGATACCATAACAATATATTAATGAAAATATAAAAAAGCAGTGAGAATTATCACATTAAACAAATACAATTCACATACAGAACCGCTTTTTAAAGAACTTAATTTATTAAAAGTAAATACTTGCTACCTATAGTTTGAAAGGATTCTCAAGTTACGCCAAAGACAACATTGTAAAAATAGAGTGACAGGTGCAATATAATACAATGGTGCATAGGCCAAACATATTTTTCAGTATAATATGTATATGCAGTATATGTAATAATTTTTTTATGTGTTAGAATAAATGTATCCTTATAATTATCGTTATTGATTATTATTAATTATTGCTTTCTGTAATTCATCACGAAGATTATTGTGGATTTGACTTACTCGTGCGAGATTTGCTTTTCCTTACGTAGTACGTACCCATTTCATACACATACTTCAGGAACATCCATCATGTAACAGCATCATAACTATATCGGAACTATATGACACATGAACACACACACACACACGCGCGCACACACACATACATCACACACACACGCACGCACGCACGCACGCACGCACACACACACACACACACCGCACACACACACACACACACACACACACACACACACAGCCGTCGTTCGATACGTAGACCATGCAAGGACCTCGCCGAAATCGATAAATTCACATTGCGTTGCAGCTGCGATGAGTCTTTTTATTCACAATTTTGAAACTTCTCGGTCAGAAAACACATTCGTAACTTCATAATAAAATTATCATCGTGATATTAGTCGCCAATATACACCAAACTAGTAACATTGCAACGTATCAATAAACATCTTCTTTTCTAAAGCTGCATTCGAGACCTAGACGGTTAGTGTGGTTTGATAATAACCGTTCAGTTACACTCGAATCGTCGGCTGGATTATATAGTGCGTGCTTGCGTGTCACACAGCGGGCGTTGTCTTGCGGTTAAGTTGCCATAATGTGGCTTACTTTAGGAGCCTTGAGAATACTCGTCCACGCTACGTCGACGTTATCGCCGCTTGGAATCGTATCTGGCATTTGTAGGATCGATCTGCAGCTGCGTCATACTGTGTGCCCAAGGGCGCCAATGTTCACGAAACGACGTCTATATGACCCGGCGTGTGTTAATGTGAGCAGAAATCGAACACTGATATTATGATTAGCCTCCAGATGCAGTTAGGTCAACCATATACGTAGGACACGTACACACAGAACATCAACCTAGTCATACCATCACGCCACCGAAAGATCGAGTTCCGTACGTCAACGTCGAAGATACTATGTAATGCAGTCTACGCTTAGCCGAACGACATTCCAGAGGACTCTAAATGGGAGCTGTTTTGCTGGCAACCTGCTGTCCTGGCTAAACATTTCGTGATTCGTTCAGGCGCCAGTCGTTACTAGCTAATTGATGCAATTAGGCGAAACGTCAATATTGTCTTCGACGACAGTCAAACGGTCGGTTCGCCCGCTGATTGGAATGCACGTCGTTGGAGCTGCCAGGAACAAAATCAATTTACGGAATACGCGAAGTTGCATTCGTAGGAGGTGGTCTGCAGAGGTGATGACGTCCTCTTGTTTGTGAACGCCAGACGAGGTCACCTGTCTTAGAAACGCCGAAGATCATGACGCAAATCTGGTAATAATCATCTCATTATATTCACTGGACATGCTAATTGGTCTATATTGAACGCCTGTTCATCGTTCAGCGTTCCGCGACGCGTCGAAGAACAAGCAGTAATTACCACGACTACACCTTCGTCTGTAGCGCATCTGTATCAAGTCGTAAATATATGCATGTGTGGTAGACTGTAGCTTCTCAGGCCACTGGGAGCCAGGAACTGCGAAAGAGGACGTGTATTTTAGAGGCAGACAATAACAATGATATGCATATGTGAACGATAGCACAATTTGAGTAAAAAAAGCATCACGTGGAAGACATCACAGAAGATGTGTATCGCGTCTACGGTCTAGGATAAGACGTGTCGGATTCGAAGATCCGAGAAGTTTTGTATCGCGTATATCTTAAAACGCATCGAATGCGAAGAAGTATTGTGTTGCGCCTCCTACGTGCTATTATTAGACGAATCAAGCTCGAACATCGAAGAAAGCGTACAAGTACATAGTGTACCCACTGGTGTACGCTCTGCAATGATAGTATTGAGCTCGAAGTTCGAAGAATTCTTGTTTCATGTCTTGTTTCGTGTGTTCTAAGTTGGTTTTGAACACCGAAGAAGTCTTGTTTTGTGTTTGCACGCGTTCGTTCTGTGATAAGACACGTTTGTTTCGAAAATCCAGTAAGTTTCGTTTCAACGACAAGGCGCATCGTTCGACTATCGAATACGTCCTGTTTCGCCTGTACGATCTATAGGACGCATCGAGCTACGGAACACGACCGGGCAAGACTCGCCGTAGAACAATGCGGCTGCGCGTGCCGTGTCTCGCGCTCGTCGCGTCTGCCTTGTGCGTCGTCGCGCGCGCCGCCACTGTCGTCTGCAACTACTGCTTCGACGCCGACGTCATCGACGACTGTCACCTGAGCGTGCGACACTGCAGCGCGGGCCACATCTGCTTCGTCGACGTCAAACACATCGAGTACACATCACCGACGGACGGTCGCAGCAAGAAGATGACGCGCTATCAGATGGGCTGTCTGTTCGCGAGCCTGTGTCGGGACGCGGTGAGCACGGAGCCAGGTCTCTACGGCCTGGCCACAGTCTTCAGGTCGTGCTGCTGTACGGACCGTTGCGGTACTCCGGACGGCGTCGGTCGGGGCAACTGGTCGGTCTGTCCAGAACTCCTGACCAGGACAGTTCCCATACTGACCAGCACAGCCGAGGCGTGGAGAGCGACCATTAGCGTGCTGACAGCCAACGCGATCGTTGGAACTCTCGTGTATAGCGTCTTGCTGTAGACATCTCCTCTTGGTGAAACTGACCACAGTGTCGGTTCGCGAACCCTTGCACTAACACTGACTGGTTAATGGGTTAATTTATTGTCAACCATATCCGAGTCTGACTCTGAACTGTGTCACGGTATTGTCGTCCACCAAACGTTGTAGGAACTTGTTCCGGTAATTGAAAACTCTGACTGTGGACAAATGAGCGTTTAAAGGGAAACGTAAAACAAAATGTTGTTTCGAACATGTTGTCGCGCAACACGAGCATCTATGAACACCAACCGTTCGGGTTGGAGAGACACGATCGCTAACGTATGCTGGAGACAGGGCACCCAGAAGAAAACAATGTAACAGGAGTACTAATGACAAGATTGTTTAGCCTATATTATCTATAAAATAGTGTAGCACCGATGTTAAAGATATGCAGCATTGCATGGGACTGTGATGATATTGATTATGTAGATGGTTAATATGCACTTGACATGTGTACTCGCACATGAAATAGTTTGGGTCAGAACACCGTAACGGTTCCGGGATTTGTTATGGTGAGCGTAATAGCAATCGGACAGTTATACATGCATTACTGCACGCATGCACGTATGCACACACACACACACACACACACACACACACACACACACACACACACACACACACACACACACACACACACACACACACACACACACACACACACACACACACACACACACACACACACACACACACACGCACGCACGCATGCACACACACACACAAACACACACGTGTACACGCACACACACGCGTACACGCGCACACACACACACGCGCGCGCTTATCACGTGTAATGGCGGCTGATGACGTTATCAAGCGATAATTTCTTCTTTTTCTTGTTATTCTTTTACCATTGCCGAATTGCCGAGGAGGGCCGTGGCTATTAATTTTTTTGGAAATTTGCAACATGATGTTGCTTTGCATATGTTATATTTCCTGGTTTGCATGTATACGATGGTTTCCGAACAGAGCCAATTACTTCTTCATGTTATATGGAATCACTGCGTAATAAAATGGCAACATTACTACACCAGAAACAATACGACGGCATGAATGGGTGACTTTATTACTAATTATGTGATTTTTTTTAGTTGAGAGAGAGAGAGAGAGAGAGAGAGAGAGAGAGAGAGAGAGAGAGAGAGAGAGAGAGAGAGAGAGAGAGAGAGAGAGAGAGAGAGAGAGAGCGATAGGCAGACAAACAAAATTAAATTAAACAAATTAAACATTACCAAAGTTAGTCCCCTTTAAAAACTAAGTTGCAGCCATTTTTAATCTGTGGTAACTCTTAACGGGGTAACTTTTGCTTGGTCGAATTGATACTTCAAATACAAGAAAAGCAAATGTAGCGCATGCTTGAAAGGGCTTTGTTTATTGTTTACTGTAAGTCAGAGTGCATTACTATTCAAAGGAAGAAGAAAACTGTGATCAAAGACCGTCCACGCATAGCAATTACTTTGTTGTGTACATAAATATTAGCATTGATTGATTTTGCACTCATTTATTACTTAAAATATGTCATACTTTGCTATAATTATGTTGAACTAAGTTTATATGGGGCCTACTGTTCAAGCATTCACAGTCTTCTCCAACAACCCTACTATACAACTACAACAATAACTCCAGGAAGAAAAATCTAAACTCAAAGAAATCTACGACGACTTACAAGAAAAAGAACTCGATGAAATGATTAATCAAGTCGAGATGGCAGACAACAACTCGACGAATTGAATGTAGCCAAGTACAACCTTCGTGAAGGAAAAACATCCGGGCCTGACAACATCCGGCCAGAAGTTCCTGAAAAATGCGATTTGGACGACATTCTTCTTGAATTTGCCAACAAATTACTAAACAATAACATTAAACCAGACCAATGGTCAGAAATTGACATGCTCCCTCTCCCTAAATCTGGAGATCTGAGCCTCACCGCAAACTACAGAGGCATCAGCCTATCCTCAATGGTTGCTACACTTGTCAACAAAATGATACTAAACAGACTGCAACCCAAAATCGACAAGCACATCCGCCCAAATCAAAACGGATTTCGACCCGGCCAATCAACAACCTCACACATATTTGCACTGCGTAGACTAATTGAAGGAGTTAAAACCCGAAGTAAAAAAGCAATTTTTTCTTATTGTGAAATTTTAGCTTAACTTAATAATTCTATAAATATAATTTAAAAAAATTAAACAAATAAATTAATTGTTAATATAATTTTTTTTATTTGGAAGCATTCAGTATAAATATAATAAATTTTTACATATAATTCAATTATACATATAATTTTTAATGACATTTTAGACACTTATAATATTTATTATATATATATATATATATTTATTTATTTATTTATTAACTAGATTAACACAATTATTTTTAAATAGATAATATATTAATTTAAAAGATATTAGATAAAATTATATATTTTTATCATTTTAAAGAACATATTGTGTACACTGTATATTATATATTTGTTTGCCATATTTCATTTTATTGTATATATAGGCACTATGTGAGTCTGGATTCCAATTTAACATGTAGGGCCTAATGCATGCTGCAAATGGCAACAAAGCTTTATTATTATATTACACAACTTACTTACCAGAACCACAAATGACTGAGGACGACACTCCACTCAGGATGACAGTCAGGTGCGGTTGTTCAGGTATTAACTTTTAATGAATATATTAAATATACTCTAATACTAGTGTCCTGTTATTCAAATATTGTTTAACCCTTATATTCACCCTGCTCAGGGCCCCTTTTGGTCACGGTTTTCTGTAAATATTTTGCCCAGCTTGTTTCAACACCTAGAGACCATTGGTGATGTCACAGAAGTATGAGCGACTGGCATTGGACATAATGCATGTCTGTGTGGGTTACTGTTTCATGTCAAGCCTGGAATTGCAGTTGCGAAATGAAATATTTTACGATATCACTGTAAAGACAATATTCATACCTACAAACATGTTGCAAGATGACCATGTGCGAGTGGGTTTAATGACATCCGTTCATAAATACCAGACTACATATAAGCAAATTGAAAGATTGATTTCTTGTAGTATGTATTTGACAGTGAATAGATTTAATCAAGTTTTATGAGGTTTCAAGGGATTTTAAAACAACAACATCTGCATTTGCATTACCATAATAGTACTTGCATTTAGTGCTCACTAATGGACACAGAGGAGTGAATAGAGTGTACACTTTAGCACTGAGTAACTATATTCATAGACCCATACTTACTTACCTATGCCTGTGTGCTTGCTGAGAGCATAGGCCATTGAACAAGGAACGTCCGTGGCCATCCTCTCCATCTCTCTCCTGGTGTAACCCATCTTTTTTGTTTCCCTTTCAGTATCTCTTGCCAGGTGTTTCGTGGCCTACCTCTTCGCCTCTTCCCTGGGGGGGTTCCATGAGATGGCTTGACAGGTGATGGTTTATGGAGGTGTCCTGAGTGTGTGTCCTATCCACCTCCATTTTCTCTTCTTTATTTCATTTTCTATGGGTAGTTACTTGGTCATTTTCCAGAGTGTAGTGTTGGATACCTTGTCTGTCCACTTCAGGTGTAAGATCCTGCGCAGGCATTTGTTGATGAAGGTCTGCATTCTTTTAGTGTCCTCTGTGTACTTCCTCGTGTCTCCGATCCATAGAGTAAAACTGCCTTGACATTTGAATTGAATATTCTCAGGTTGCTGTTAATATTGATTTGTTTTGCTCTCCACGTTTTTCTCAACATGATGAATGCAACTCTTGCTTTCTGTATCCTTGCTTTGACCTCAATTTTTGTTGATTGAACTGCCCAGGTATGTGAATGAGTCTGTCTCTTCCAGTGGCTCTCCATTCAATGTAATGGGGTGTTGTTCTTTGTGTTGGCTTTCACAATCGTTGCTTACTTCTGCTGATGTTGAGTCCTAGCTGACGTTGTGTTTAGCAGCTCTATTTTTCCTGCATCTGTTGACGGCTGTGTGAGAGGAGAGCGGGGTCATCCGCATAGTCCAGGTCCTCCAACTGGCTCCAAGGTGTCCACTGGAACCCATTTCTTCTATTTGTTTAGTCTTTTTCATGATCCAGTCTATGGCGAGCAGGAATAAAAATGGTGACAGAAGACATCCTTGTCTTTACCATGAAAGAGTATGTAAGTTGTCCTGCATGAATGACCCTGCATGCCATATCTTCGTAAGTATTTCTTATCAGAGATATCAATTTATCTGGTATACCGTAGTGCTGTAGAAGCTTCCACAGCGTATCTCGTAGTCTACAAAGTTTATGTACAGGGCAGTCTATGAGATGTTCAGAAAACATTGTTACACACTGCTGAATGTTGAACTAAATAAAATTCACGAAATTGTACAGTTTTGAAATAAATTATGCACCAACAGACCATGATGTATGAATATGAACGATAATATGAGATCTAAAATAATAACCTGGCTCTCAGTCGCTGAACGCGCATAAAGATTAAAAACAAAAGCAAAATACGCTCATTATTGGCACAACTTCCTTCGTCTTTTAGTTATCGCTAAAATACCGATTTACAACGCGCTATCGCGCTTACATTTTTCCGGGCGTTATAAACTATCCGGGTGACGTTTCTGCGTATGCGCGATAAACGTAAACCCATCAATGTGCTATCAAAACATCTCAAAACGTGTTTGCCGCATGTTAATTTGCGACAGCATATATATATATATATATATATATATATATATATATATATATATATATATATATATATTGGCACTGACCGAATACTTTTGTACTTTTACTTAAGTAGTTTTGTGGAGCGGTACTTTTACTTAAGTCGTTTTTTTCGGGGGTACTTTTACTTAAGTAGTTTTTGGGAAGTTACTTTTACTTAGTTTTCTACTTATTACCGCACTGCATGTGATGGATGGCTTTCTCAATATCTACCTTACTTGGTCTTTCACAGGTTATCTGGAGTACATCTTCAGCTGGTGCAATGGCTGGAGGGTTCTGAGGTGGTGGCCGGTTCAGCAGTTCTTCAAAATGTTCCTTCCATCCCTTCAACGGATCTTCATCACTGGTAAGTACATTGTCATTCTTATTTTTGATGGATCTGTCTGTGTGCTTGTATTTTCCTGCTAATTGTCTTGTTATATCATACAGTTGCTTCATATTTGGCTAGGTCTTCAATGAAGTTTTCCTTGTCTGTTTTTGTGCTGTTCTTGACTGGAAGATTGAGAGAACATTTTAGGAAGAAGCTGGTTAGGAGGAGCCTAAAGTCGCAGGATGTAGAGAACAACTGGGAAAGGAAGAAGATGCACAGAGAGGTGTAGGAGGAAGAAGACGATAACTTAGACTGTGTGGGGAAAATTACATAAGGAGAGATTAATTGGCAGCAAGGTTGTGCCAAAATATTTTGTATTAAAGAAAATATTTTTATTTGTTCTTGTGCTTTTACTAAATTAAACAGAGGTACTGTCATTATATACTCAAGTATCACTTTCTGGAAATATTTCAATTTCAAGCACTTTTGAAATGTGATCATGTATTACTGTATCTAAGCACTTATTTGATCACATCTGAATCCCATCGGTCTCTGTGTGTGACTGGCATAGATAATGCCCCCATATATCTATTCTATCCAGCAAATCCAAAATAATGTTGAGACGAGGCCGTGGAAAATATTTGGGGGTAGAGATATGTTTGCACCCCAACGAGAGACACAAGCAGGGTGAACTTTGGGCATTATGGCGACAAAAAACAATCCAACAACACCCCCCACCATCTTCCAATGTCTCTACGCTAAGTATGAGATGAGCTGATGATGTGACGAGACGCCGAGTTTTGCGGTGCAGTGACAACGAACATTTTTATAACAACATCGTCCCCCATTGTCCGATGTCTGTCCCAAGTGAGACAAATGGACAGGGAAGGCAGAGTGATGCTGAAGCTCTGTTGGTTCTTGCCCTCTCCCCCAATGAAATTAGTTTCCATGTTACTAGTGACTGGGCATCTACAGGTACAAATCCTGTGACAAGATGATAGCGGCATTGATGACTGCACAAATGCCTTGGCATTGATGTTGAAGGTCATATACCAGTACTTTTCTATCAGGGTATACCGGGTAACTGGTAATTTAGCTAGAGGTAATTAACACCAGCCCTGATAACAAAACAATTGACATAGTTTTACTTTTATTATGCCCAGTCTCAACTCCATTTTACATTATACAAATAGGTCTACCAAAAGTACTTGCCTTTAAATAGATTTTCAAAGTACTTGGTTTGTACTTTCAGTAGAAAGTAGGCTGCGGCCATCCAGCACATAAACAAATTGAACTGAAAATTAAAAAATTACAATCCACAACCTCATTGGCTTTGGAAAAGTGATTATTGCGTATTTTTTATTCATCATGGAATTCATCATTTGAATTTTTTGAAATGTTACCGTTTTTTGATAGTTGTAATGCTTGTTATTTCAGCACGTCATCCTCCAGAAATATCTCCCTCATTGGAAGTATGTATACTATACCATGACTTACTGCATTTGTTTATATATTATCTAAAATAATTTATATTTCACACAGATGTCAGAACTAGGGGGACTGGTAGGTGGAGTCTATAGTATTTTGATTGAGGGGGCAGGAGATTTGATTAGCCCCAGGGGGTGCAGTTGAATGTTTTGGAGATGTTTTCGGTGGAAGTGCAGTTGCATGTTTTATTGAGCCTCAATTGGTACGTTTTGTGAGCTTCAATATCCCCCTCATATTCAAAATGTTTGTGTAGGTGTCAATAGTTGAAGACATTATAATAAGTATTTGTATATATTATTATTGCATAGTTGTTGTCAACAATTTGGCTGTGAAATTTATGGTGTCAACATATTCAACGTATTAGCAATTGTTTAATTTAAAACAAATTACTTGACATAAACCCATTTTAAATTCTAAATGATTTGCATTTTCAGGTCTAAATGAGTTAACTTTTATAATTTATGAATTTTCAGATTTACATGGATTGAAAATTTCAATTTGAAATATGTTGATTTTTTGTTTTTGTATTATTAAGTAGACGAGTTTTACTTTTAAGTATATTACGTGGTTTCAGTTATAGATTCCGTCGCCTTCTCCAGATCCAAGTGAACAGCCAGGTAATCAACATCACACACCATTCTCTATCATTTAAAAACTAAAGTGTGTTGACAGGTATATTCCCAATATAACGAATATATAGCCACAAGAAAAAGTCACATAGAGTTATTTATATTTCCAATACAAGTGGAAAACACCACAGGAAAAATGATAACTTTGAATTGAAATTAATAGTAGGGCTGCCCCCCATATATCTGTTCCATCCAGTAAATCCAAAATAATGTTGGAAAATATTTGGGGGTAGATATATGTTTGCACCCCAATGAGAAACACCAGCAAGGTGAACTTTGGACATTATGGCAATAAAAACCTACCTGTAATGAGATTATCATGGTGTTAAATACAGCACTTTACGGTAATACAAGACTGAGGTAATAAAGGCACTGTGGACTAGGGTAAAAGTTGATACACGTGTTGTTTTATGATACATGGTACCAGGAATTGGCGTTTAAAATAAAAGAACCGAAAAGATGGACAAACTGAAGCCACCACATCAACTGAAAATAGCCGGTGGTAACCTGGCTGATCGGTGGGAAAGGTTCCTGGAGCATTTTCGATGGTATTTGGCAGCTGTCGGAGAGGACGGATCGGAAGACAAGAAGAAGGTTGCCATCTTGTTGACAGTTGCTGGAGCCGAGACACAAGAAGTGTTTCGTACATTCACGTACGAACCTGCCAAAGCGGCAGTAGGTAATCAACCAGCCGTCCCGGCGGAAACAGCAGAACAATTTAACACAGTCGTGAGAAAGTTCACCGAGTTCTGCGTGCCGCGAAAAAACGTCATTTACGAGCGATACGTGTTTCACACCCGAGTACAAGGTGAATTTAAGGTGAGACGATAGATAGTTTTACCACGGACTTAAGGCTGAAGTCACAGTCATGTGAATTTGGGTCGCTGCAAGATAGCCTGATACGTGATATAGTTGTGGTGGGCACCAGAGACTCCAAAATAAAGGAAAGGTTACTCAGAGACTCAGAGCTAACGTTAGAGTAGAGCGGGCAATAGACATTTGCAAAGCAAACGAAGCCGCGCAAGCTCCAATGTTAACTGGCGCAGAAAACAGTGCAAGTGTGAACATGATCCGAAAACTGAAAAAAATGAACCTAAGAAAAAAACAAGTCCCTGTAGTGGAACAAGCAACAAGAAACGCCCTGACACCTAAAAAGAAACAATGTAAACGTTGCGGGACAGCCCACAAGTTCCGAGAGTGTCCGGCATGGGGCGCCACTTGTGACAAATGTGGCGGCAGAAATCACTATGCCTCAAAGTGTTTGACGCGAAGAGTGCAAGTTGTCGGTGTAGACAATGACGGCACTGGCGACGAAGGAGGTTTCTTTGTGTCAGCTATACGCTTTCGGCCGATACTCCTTCAAAAGACTTCCATATGGGATCAACTGCGCACCAGAAATATTCCATGCCAAGATTCAGCAACTGTTCGAGAGCGAGACAGGAGTCAAAGTCTTCATGGATGACATAGTCGTCTGGGGACGAACAAGAGAAGAGCACGACGCTCGACTGAAGAGGGCGTTGGCCACCGTCAGACGTTCTGGACTCAAACTGAACGAGAAAAAGTGCGTATTTGGTGTCACAGAATTGACGTACTTAGGAGAAAAGCTAACACACCAGGGAATCAAGCCAGATCCGGATAAAGTTGCTGGAATTTGCAACATGCCAGTACCCACGACCAAATAGGAAGTACAGAGAGCACTTGGCATAGTAAACTACATGGCCAAGTTTGTGCCGAACTTGACGGTAAAGACAACAGCCCTGAGACAACTGCTACTCGAGAAGAACGACTGGCAGTGGGAAGCCGAACAGGCAAAGGAATGGCAAGACATAAAAGACTTCTTCACGACGGAACCACTCCTGAAGTTCTATGATCCAGCTAGAAGAAGCAAAATATCGAGTGATGCTTCAAAGGATGGCTTGGGAGCCGTACTTCTACAGGAGCACGATGGAAATTGGCTTCCAGTTGCGTTCATCTCGCGTGCCATGACCTCTGCAGAAAAGAACTATGCTCAAATTGAGAAGGAGCTTTTAGGGCTAGTCTTTGCATGTGAGAAGTTCCATGAGTATGTGTATGGTGCTACGGTAATAGGAGAAACCGACCACAAGCCCTTGGTTTCACTCCAAAAGAAGAATCTGTGCGATCTGACGCCTCGTCTACAACGAATGATGCTGCGATTGAGAAGGTATGACTTGAAACTCGAGTTCAAACCGGGAAAATACCTGATAGTAGCCGACACTCTGTCACGTGCATTATTTTGACAGAAGTGTAAAGAAAAGTAACACAGAAGAGGAGATCAAAGCACACGTGGATATGATCAGACAGAATGCACAAGTGAGTGATCCAATGTGGGAAAAGATTGCCACCCACACAAAGGACGATGAGGAACTGAAAGACGTCCTGAATGCAGTGCACTTCGGATGGGAAAGTGATCATGCGCAATCACTGAAACCATACTACCACTTCAGAGGTGATATCACTGAAATCGATGGGGTGTTGGTGAAAGGACCGAAAGTTATCATACCTAAAACACTACAAGGTGATATGCTGAAGAAGATTCATGAAGGACATCGAGGCATAGAAAAATGCCACGCCAGAGCAAGTCAAGTGATGTACTGGCCCAACATCAACAACGACATTGAAAACCACATAGGACGATGCGGTACATGTCAGAAACACAGGTACTAGCCAATGGAACAACATGAAGTACCCGAGAAACCTTGGCGGAAGATAGGAGCAGACTTATTCACGCTGTTTGGCAAGAACCTTCTTGGTGGTTGTCGACTATACATCAAACTACCCAGAAGTGGCCAAACTAGAAGATCTGTCGTACACAAACACCATAAGTCACATGGAATCCATCATGGCAAGACACGGTCTTCCTTCTGTGGTTGTGTCAGATAATGGACCACAGTTCAGCAGCCGTGAGTTCCGACAGTTTGCAATGCAATACGGCTTCAAACATGTGACATCTAGTCCCGAGTACCCACAGAGTAATGGAAAGGCGGAAAAAGCGGTACAAATCGTAAAGCGTTTGTTGAAGAAAGCCAAGGATAATTACGAGGATCCGTACCTGGCATTGCTAAACTATAGAACTTCACCACTGTCGGGAAGTGACCGATCTCCTGGAGAGATCTCAATGAACAGGAAACTGAGAACGAAGCTGCCCAGCGCAGAAGAACATGTCACCATGCACAAGTTGCCAGACATCAAACAGAAGCGCTATTATGATCATGGTAGCAATCAACTCAAGCCGCTAGAAACTACTGACACAGTCAGGTGTGTGGAGTGAGAAAGCGCAAGTACTGGCAAGGGTAGCACCCAACTCGTACCTAGTGGAGCTTGAGAGGGGTAAGCGTTTACGAAGAAACAGACGTCATCTGCTAAAGACACAAGAGAGGTTTGTGCCAGTACACGATGATGACGACGACAGAGAGAAAGAGGTTTGTGTAGATCACCCGTCGGGAGGAGCCACAGCCTCAACAAATCAGTCAGCAGTGACTCCGGAGGCAGCACAATCAAGCCACTCCACAGACCAGTCACAGCCTGTGTCAACAATGATGTGCGCACCACACGTAGTGGCCGGATCATCAAGCTGCCGAGTCGTTATGTGCACGACTAAAGTGATAGCAATGGGCAGAATAATCCCATTCATATAACATTAGACGAAACAAAGGGCAGTCTACCCTGGTTTCTAGTTATAACTGCAAGTTTCTTTGCGTATAAAGTAGATAATCAGGAGTAGTCAAACAGGACATTATCATGCCTTTAATTGGACTGATACAAAGTGAACAGTTAAGAACAGTGAATGAAGACTTACGAACTCGTGAGATAACATCGAAATGTGTAGAACTAATGTGCATAAAACTTATAATGTACTTTAGTTAAAGCCAGAAGGGAAGATGTAATGAGATTATCATGGTGTTAAAATACAGCACTTTACGGTAATACAATACTGAGGTAATAAAGGCACTGTGGACTAGGGTAAAAGTTGATACAAGTGTTGTTTTATGATACAGTCGAGAGTCCGACGCTCTAGCCAGTGATCTACTGCGCCACTGCTATTGTCTGCCTCCCACCCAAATTTCAGGGACACAGTTTTCCCTTGCCACCCGTTCCCCCTCGCCTATGTGCGTGCGTGTGTGTGTGTGTGGGCGCGCGCGCACGAGCAAGATGCTAGCTACCACAGGTGGTTAAATTATCAACCTTTTCTTCTCTACAAGGCCCTGTATGTCCAATACAAACATCTGGGAAACCCCATATAAATTATGACATCAGTTAAATATTAAAAGAAGACGTGCTCTATTTGCTTTTGAGATGATGTTATGTTTGTGGGTTTTCTATTTGAGGTCGCTCTGTAGTTCAACTCCAAGATAGGGATGACGATTGACGGACTTTAGAGTGACTCCTTTGTGAGTGGGTGGGTGGGTGGGTGAGTGGGTGAGTGAGTGAGTGAGTGAGTGAGTGAGTGAGTGAGTGAGTGAGTGAGTGAGTGAGTGAGTGAGTTTATTTGGTAAAACATTATAATACATGCACATAAAAGAATTTGCCATGGGTCGTCAGATACAATACACAAATTATTACCTGTTGAAATAACGCAAATTGGAATTACTGAGAATTGTTTAGAGTGAATTACACGCGATTTGATGTCTTCTATCTCAAAACTTGAATTATACGATTGGGACAATCGATACAGGAATAATTGCAACACACTGACATACCCGGATGTCACTGGTGTCGCCAGATTTTCTTAGACGTATATGTAGGACGTCAGGTGTAATACAGAGCGTCCGACATGAGCACAACTGTATATCGCTTTTGGAAAGGAACACATTCGACACACGAACTAGGCTATATGCAATTTTTTTAATTAACAATTCGTTTGGCAGTACGTGTTGCATGAGTGTACTACAGCGACAACTGAAATATAGCATACACGGACATCACAAATGGTTTAATAAGGTAATGCATATTATAATAAATTATTCTGTCTGTCTGTCTGTCTGTCTGTCTGTCTGTCTGTCTGTCTGTCTGTCTGTCTGGCTGGCTGGCTGGCTGGCTGGCTGGCTGGCTGGCTGGCTGCATGGCTATCCGGCCATGCAATTATTGCGTGAGATATCTAAGAAAGCAGCTGGTCTAAGTGACAACAGTTTAACCTTAATCCATGCACTGTACAGGTCGGTCGGGTTACAGACCGTCAAAAAACTAGTGCCTGATCAAAAGAAACAGTCTAGTGATTACATATACACATTGATGATAGACCGATGATGAAACAGCAAATCAGTGCATTCAAGCAATTCGGTTTACCTCACAAAATGTGATGTAGCGAATAGTTAGTTTAAATTCTAAACAATTAGCTACAGATGTACGTCATTGCCCTGAGTTGTGTGATAAATGTTCACTAAGTGTTCGTGAGAGCTGCGACGTCTTGGAGGGTCTGGACCTTCTCACGCTATGCCAATCATGTCGTCACTCGCGTACGTAGCATCAAAGTTGTGTGTGTTTTTACATAACATATGGCAGCTGGCAGAAAGAGAACTGGGACTAAGAAAAAAGTTCGAGACATTTAGGAGATTAATGGTTACATCGACGGCAAGGGACTTCAAGCAACGCTGCCAAAATATCTGACGAACCAAATGGCGAAGACCGTCAAATGAAAAAGGGGTTTCAAAGCATTGCCGTTGTAGAAGTGGCATACATAAGACGACGGATTTCAAAAGAAAATGTGAGAGTTGTATTGATCGTAAACAGGAAAGTAAGTAGTTTGAGGCAGGATAGGAGGGTTGAACGTGATGCTACTGCTCTTGTTAATTATGTCAAATTAAGCATCAAACTACGTGGATATAAATTGCTATTTTGTGTATATAACTGCACCATTTTCCTTTATTTTAAATTGCACTCTAGATATGTAAACTTGCGGTCTGTAACCGTACCATCTTACAGCACTGTATATATATATATATATATATATATATATATATATATATATATATATATATATATATATATATATATATATATATATATATATATATATATATATGTAACTGTAAACAAGTACGGTCGTACTGTGTATAACCAAATACAACTCTATTCGACTCCAGATAAAGCTACCGGTGGTATTCTAAAAGATACAAGCAGTTTGAGAAAATATTTATAAACACCACAAGCCATGTTTGGTTATATAGAGATATTTGGAACGAAGCATACATTAAAATATATTATTATTATACCATTTAATGAAAACCTTTTCCAAGTTGTCTTTGGTTTACTTTACTAAATTATCCAGACTCCGTGGCGTGGCGCCACCGTTTGACGCAAAATTCGTCTGAACGTTTGACTCGGCAAGTGAGACAACAGAGTTGTGTTACTAAATACATTTGAACATTCTGCATTTAAACTTACGCGTTGTTTGAGTAACTGTCAGCTCAGTCGTTCACATAATTACACCAATAATATAATTCCATGAGCAGATATCTACTTTGTTGGGTGAACAGTTTTTACCGAAACAATGGGCGATAATAGATTGTAATATCGGTAAGGCACGCCATCTCTGTGCAAGTATATTTTCAGTATGGATGCCTTCTGAAGTAGACTATTGCCTAGTATATTCGTCCTATCATCAACAAATATAAATCACGCACAAATAGCCCAAACACAGTGCATGGCACAACACTCAGAACAGTACCAGTAGTAGAGGTAGAGACTAGACTAGAGGCAGTAACAATATACCTCGTCCTCGGCTCGGGATAGACATCAAACAACTTCTCCTGGCACATACGCCTCAACAAGATAGATCACCAAGATAAATTTAAAGTCTGTTCCCTAGTCCATCAAGAGCTATGCCTATCAGAGCCTGGACCATCGCCCGGTCCATCCACACCTTGAGTCCTGCTGCTTGGTGTAGGTCTTTGGGACCCATATTATATACTACAGTATTTGGAACATTAGCTGTCGGTAAGGGGTACAACATCGCACAGGGCAGCAAAATTTGTGATCTATAACTACAGATGGGAAGTATATGGGGTTACTGAGAACTGTATGGGTACAAATTACCAACAACAGGTAAACCATTGCCTGACATAAACTGGCTCAGAAATCAAGACCAGAATGTTTTTTCACACCTGTGTGATGGCCAACAGTGGGCAGGCAGCACTGAGAAAATTGGCCTACAGTCAAGCTGGTCAAACATTAGTATCAATGAATGAATGGGAAGTCAGTGAAGCTTATGTACACGTATAGCCATAAAGGCAGGTATTCATAGCCATCACAGAAATGTGCTTCAAAGAATCCTGCTGTCACCTGCTGTAAATATCCTGGGCAAAGGCAAAGGAACCCAGGTTTCCTCCAGTGTCCATGGGGAATAACTACCCACAGTAGTACAGATAAGGATAGTCTAGTAAACCTGCCTGCCAATTAGTCTACAGCGGTCAATCTAGCCATTTTTTTCATATTTGAATAACAAATGGCAGTGTATTTGTTTTGGAAATTTGTAGTTGTATTTGAATTGAAATCTGGAAAAGCTATGTATTTGATTTGACTGAGTTGCTTTTGTATTTGATCCCAAAATGTGTATTTGGAGCCAACCCAGTACTCAGCTAACTTGGATGTTTCCTTTGCAGATGGTGATACCTACCCAAAGGGAAGTGAAGTAGCCATGCCTGTCTCCAGCCTGCACCATTTAGAATGGAGGAACTTGTTATGCACAAAACTACTGTCCTTACACAAAAAGGCTGCTTTGTGTGACACACGACTGCGCGTGAGTGACAGTGACCGTGACCTGCGAGCCCATGGCTGCATGCTCTCTGCAGCCAGTCCAGTGTTGTTGTCACAGTTGGAACGTGACGATGACCACCTCTGTCTACCAGCAGACTTGAACTATCCACGTCATGTGTGGCAGCGTCTGCTTCAGTTCATCTACAGTGGCACGGTGACACTGACCTCTATGTCACAAGCGGCTGAAGTACTAGAAGCGGCCGAAACCTTGGAGCTGCAAATGCTGGTTAACTTGTGCGAGCATTACGTGCAGCATGTGGGCAGTGTGGAGGATGTTACCACAAACATACCACACACCACATATGTAGGCAACATAGAGATGAACACAAGTGAACACAGTTTTGATAACAAAGTTTGTACTTCTGAAGCAGTTGCCAGAGCAGAGGAACACAAATGGGTGGGAACACGTCCAGATAACGTCATTTTAAAGTGCTCTGTCATTGATCGTGCACACTCAGCTAGTAGAAGAGAGAGTAGTAGGATACTGCTTCCATGCCATGGTCAGTCACGGACATTGCAAAACAAACTAAACATTCCAGAACGAGGGGAAGAGAAAAATACTCTTTCATTGCCAGATGCTCAATGTGTGGACATGAGATCATGTGACGAGATGGAACTGATGAGTTCAGACGAAACCGGTGAAGGTCAAGGCCATACTGATGTGGAATCTCAGCAGAAAGTTGAGGTTAATCAATGCATGCATGATGCAGGACAAGGTATGACAACGTTCAAACCTGTGCAAATAGAACATAGCTGCAACACAATTAGATGCTTCTTGCTGACAACCAGTCAACCATGAGCTATGGGCCAAAATACAGCTGTACCAAATAAAGAGAAATTGTCCATAATCAATCCGGAATAGACTAAGCTAAGTAAGCTTTCATGTATTAGTTGTATAGATGCTACATTATCACAGATTATAATATTATCAAACATTTATTTTGATTGTTTTGGTAACACATTTAATTGAGCACTGCCACTGTTACTAATCACAGCTGGTAATGTGAAAAGTACAGTCGACAATGAATGTCACAGAGTCGGCAGAGTGGAAAGCAGTTATTGAAGAAACAGTGAACAAAGTGAAAGTAATAGTGAACACAGTACCATTTGCAGTTAAAGTTGTGAAAACTTCAGTTGACAGTGTGAAAATCACAGCCAACTGGATGAATACATTGAAACTGTTTTTCTTGAAACCATACTTTTGGCATTTTCAACATTCCAGATGCAGTGGAACTAGTGTGATATCAACACCCACTTTCAGCTGCTTTTTATGGTAGTCATGTTCAACATTTTACAACCCAATGAGCTGTATCAACATTACATTGTTCAATGATTGTATTCATCAAGGCCTGGATGTGTCTGTGGGTCTGCTTGAATATGTGAATATATGGCTGTCTGCGTGTCTCAATGCATGTGTGCCTACGTAACATGTACACGTGTCTGCTCATGTGTGTGTGTGTATGTATGTACTATGCAAATATGTGTGTTCGTGCAAGTATGTGTTCCTGCATGCAGGGTGCAGTGGGAAACTATAGTTATGTGTTTGTTGTTGTAGCTGGCACATGTCTGGGAGAAACTGTCTCAAATGAAGCCAACTGTCAACCGTCACCCATGTCATGTCGACCCTCCACATTGTGTCAACCCTCTACATGTGCCGGTCAAGATATGTCGACTGCCACTACACAGACACAAGGCCAGGCAATTGTCCGGGGTGGGACAAGTGGCCAGGGCAGGACGTCCAAGCGTCCACTCGCGTGTCCTCAGTGTGGCAAGTTGTTTGCTCATCAAAGTGTGTTGCTCATTCACTCGCGTAAACACACCGGTGAGAAGCCCTACGTGTGTGTAGTCTGTGGCCGCGCCTTCACTCAGAGTGGGGCCCTCAAAGGCCACCACCAACGCGCACACACCAACCATAGGCCTTATGAGTGCATCGCGTGTGGCAAGACGTTTGCACACAAGAGTGACGTGCAGGCTCACCAGCGAGTGCACACGAATGTGTGTCTGTACATATGCCCAGAGTGTGGAAAATCGTTCGCGCGTCAGACAGACCTGTCTAGTCACAGACACTGCCACCAGGTGGATAATATAGTTGCACGTGGCAACTGTGGATGAGAGTTCTCGCAGTGATGCTCTTTTCAGTCACGAGCTAGTGCACATGGGGCTGCCTATACACATGTAGTGAGTGAGTGAGTGAGTGAGTGGGTGTGTGTGTGTGTGTGTGTGTGTGTGTGTGTGTGTGTGTGTGTGTGTGTGTGTGTGTGTGTGTGTGTCTGCATGTGTGTGTGACACAGCTTTCTCTAGTGCCAAGGCACTCAATGCAGACAGGACACAATGTGATGTACATTATACCATGGCTCCACTCTCTGTTAACACCCATAATTATTGATCCATCACATGGACAAAATTATATATGACTCCATCTGTAGGAAGATTGTTACAAAAACAACGAGTCTTTAACATTATTGAGTAGCAGGGCTGGGATCAGTTGCATTCAGTCAATTCCTGCTCCAATTCATTGCAATTCCTATTATTCAATTCCTACTCAATTTCTTTCAATTCAATTTTTTCCAATTCAGTTTCTTTCAATTCAATTTTTTCCAATTCCAATTCCATCTATAACCATTCAGTTCCAATTCTCACCCCAATTCACATAACAAAAGTTAACCATAAAATGTTATGATTAATGTGCATACGGGGGTGGGGGGAGGGTGATAGTGTTATTGTAATTTTGTTGAGCACTAGATCAGCACATTAAAATAGTTTTGACTCACTGACACGTAGCGTAATGAAGCATGCAGAAATAAGATAAACAGTTAACTCAAAATATTCCAGTGCATCAACCAGTGTTTAAACATCAATACAAACAAGGTGTTACAAAGTGATTGAGTAGCTAGGAAAAACATATAAAACCACCGAGTGGCTACTGGGTAAAATATAATTATAGATTTTTTACGTTTATGTAAATGATGGTTGTCACATTCTAGTTATAATCTACAAGTGTTGTCAGTCTTCACTGGGCTTATATTTGCACTGGTAATCTTTGGACTTTAACTGGTTACACTTTGGACTGTTTGGCGATATCCTGGCATCACTCCTGGTACCTGGGTAGTCCTAATATTTGCTTAGCATGTGACACTGGGAAAGTCTAATTGTTATCTGGGCAGTTTCAGTGGTTCTTTGAAGCAGTCCCCAGCCAGCACTCATTCACTCAAGGCAGTAGGACAAGCCTAATTGACTTCCCATTCAACAGATTAGTTGCTGGGTAATGTTTGACCAACAACTTCATTCAAAAGTTCATTGTCTGCCAGCAATATTCCCAACTGTCTGTAAAATATCCTTCACAGCATCACAACACTATCATACACACAATATTCTTTTTCAATTCAATAAATTTTGTTCCAAATCTTTCAATTCCAATTCCCGCTCCAATTCCAGAATTTAATTGGAATTGATCAATTCCAATTCTTTTGGAATTCACCCCTGCCCTGTTGATTAGTAGTAGTAGGTATAACTCGGTGATAACAACTTTTAGTTTTATTCAAAACAACATATACAATATGAACATGATATACATTTGTTGATTGTTGGGTGACATCACTGCCTTTACCAAACTTTCTCACAAGTAGGTTAATCAGTACCGGTCACTAGACTATCACAGCAGAGTACTTCTTGTGTCAATGTTATTGTAATCAAGGTAAACAATAGTTGTATGATGTGACAATCAATTATCAATAATGCAGTTTCGTAAATATGAATTGAACAATAAAAATCAATACAGCATTTTCCAGTTGTACATTCTTGCTAATAGGGAGGTAGTCTGAAGGGTTTTATTGTGTAAAAATATTTTTCACAAACCATTAATTTTGTTGTTGACATTTTAATGATTAGGGCAGATTCAGTTTGACTTGTGGCCTTGGGTGCGATGGACATCGTAACTCTAAATTAATTCATTCAATTCATGGACATTTCAGGAGGAGACTATTTGCATGGCCACCCCACTGATTAAGATGCAAAATATGCAAAGTTAACTTTCTAACTACAAGGTCTAAAATAACAATTGTTTATAAATAAGTGTGGTTTTATTATAATACATATGTTTACGTTCCCAGAATAAATTAGTTGTAACCCAACAATATTCATGGAATTCCAATATTTATATACAGTGAATAAGCAGCTGGGAGACCTTTTAGCTGCAGTAATTTGACATACCCTCTTATGAAGGAACGGTAGAGAGAAGTCACAAGTTCTCTACTACTGCTTGTCATCAATAATTGCTATTACGTATACAGCTGACTGAACTAAGGCAATAGGAAGAGACCCTTGCAAGATACACTGGCAGTGTGTTGACCTGTCATGTCATACACACATGGAGGGGGTGAGGGCGAGGTGAAGCCCCATGAGGGCAGAGGTGGCAGTGAGGACAACCAGTGAGGTAGCTGGCACACAGGACACAGACGCCGACTGACTTCGCATAGCATACGTTGGAGTTGGACTCTTCACTTCCTTGTGTGGCTCTTGTAAGAAGAAACTGTCGGGGCCAAAACTGAAAACAAAACGTTATTTAAGTAAAATAAGACTAGTGTAGTAGTAATAAAAATTTATTTATTTTATGTTAATAATTTTTTAGTCTAATGACTTATGGTAAATAAAAACAAGTCATTAGTTTATTTCAAGTTACATATTTTGTTAACTAATTATAAGAATATCTCTGGCACCTTGGTGATCTGATGGGAAAACTGGTGCATGACATACAACTACAGTAATTGTTTCATACAAAATATGTATTGACGAAAGTGCTTGCTGCGATTACCCAGACAAAAATAGAACAGATTCTAAAAATGAAAACTTGATTTAGAATACATTATATTTCTCCCTAATTATATAAAGTGACCTCACATATCATATTCAAGTCAGACTGGGCATGAACATATATATATATATATATTTATATACCAGAGTTCCCTTAGGTTTGTGCCCTTAGATGTTCTTCATTGGCATATTACCCATTCCGAAATATGTTATTCCACGACATTTATGTTGTGAGAATGTGTACTTATATCATAGATAAAATGTCAACCAATAGTTGTCTGGGTGTCACAAACATGCTTAGAGACATTTGTCGGCTAATTGTGACTCATTTCGTAGTTAGATCTTAGCTTTATAGTATGTACGTAATCATTTGATTAGCAGTCATTAGCACACATATCCCACCCTTGTGATCACCTGCACGATATCACTTGGGCCAACTAAGTGAGACACTCATACAGTCTCACTTGCTCATTACCTGTATCACACAACCACTCAACCAGCATGACTTACCTCGATGCCTCGAGTCTCACCCAGAGGTCTCGGAATTGAGGTAGTCGCAATTGGGAAGCATTTGTTGTCATAGCAACGCGGTTCTGTCTGCGTCCATTGTGCTGGCGTTGACGATGTCTGCAAAAATAGTCAGTTTTTACCTGTGTACTGCTCTAGTATACACCAAACACTAATATACACCAAACACTCTAGTATACACCAAACATTCTAGTATACACCAAACATTCTAGTATACATCAAACATTCTAGTATACATCAAACACTCTATATACACCAAACATTCTAGTATACACCAAACATTCTAGTATACACCAAACATTCTAGTATACATCAAACATTCTAGTATACATCAAACATTCTAGTATACACCAAACACTCTATATACACCAAACATTCTAGTATACACCAAACACTCTAATATACACCAAACACTCTAATATACACCAAACACTCTAGTATACACCAAACACTCTAGTATACACCAAACACTCTAGTATACACCAAACACTCTAGTATACACCAAACACTCTAACATACACCAAACACTAGTATACACCAAACACTCTATTATATATCAAACACTCTAGTATACACCAAACATTCTAATATACACCAAACACTCTAGTATACACCAAACACTCTAGTATACACCAAACACTCTAATATACACCAAACACTAGTATACACCAAACACTCTATTATATATCAAACACTCTAGTATACACCAAACATTCTAATATACATCAAACACTCTAGTATACACCAAACACTCTAATATACACCAAACACTCTAGTATACACCAAACACTCTAGTATACACCAAACACTCTAGTATACACCAAACACTCTAATATACACCAAACACTAGTATACACCAAACACTCTATTATATATCAAACACTCTAGTATACACCAAACATTCTAATATACACCAAACACTCTAGTATACACCAAACACTCTAGTATACACCAAACATTCTAGTATACATCAAACACTCTAGTATACACCAAACACTCTAGTATACACCAAACACTCTAGTATACACCAAACAAGAGCAGTCAATGAACCTATGATTTGTGTATAGTTAAATGAAGTTAGTAATAATTCATGATAGCTTCTACACCCATTCATGGAACAACAAACCACATGTTTACAGTGGTGCCATCTAGTGAGGTGGTCACCACTCATTTGTCTGTAGAAGAAAGACTCATACTTATAAAAAATATACACAAATAACGTTTTACTAACTATCGTTTTATTCTATGAAATACATCGTCAGCGGGTAGACAAGAGGCCAGTGGACCAAGGAAGGAAATGGACGTAGAGAAAAGTGAGTGGACATCAGTACCTTGAAGATGCACTTTCAATACTCCAGAGGTAATGTACTAATAAATAAATGTAAATATTTAGTGATTTATATAGTGTTATGGTGCTGTACAATACAAAAAATGCAAAATGGAAATTAGTACATAAACACTCAACATAATACACATATTGATATAATATAAAGAGTAAAATTTATTTGATAAATAAATAGATTATTTAATTACTAATAATATTTGTAAATAATAATGTTAAATAAATAAATAATAAAAATTTAAGATTTAAGTAGAAACATCTGACATAGTCTAAGTAATTATCCAACAAGTGTAAAACCATTAAAAAAGAGTAATGACACTGTGCGGTATCTGTCATAATAACACAGTTTTGGTGCACCACACAGACCGCAGACTGTCAGGCAGCTTTCCGTAAGTGCTCAATCACACATACACACTTGTTTTGTTACATGAGCTAATATTTACACTAGCTGATAGCTAACCAGAGATTATACATCTCATGTTTCTCCACTCCCTACCCTGGCACTCCCAACAAACACTTCAGCACTTCAGTTGCTGACATCAATAGCCACACATCTGACATGAGTTAATGATATGGTTTGACGTTTACAAATGAGCTCACATATTTGTGTGAGACAACCGAGAATGCTGCAGTATTGGTCTACCTGTGTCGCCGTCTAGAGTGGACGTCTGGGTGTTGGGGGTTGTCATTTGCGGACCGGTCAGCAAAGTTGGAACTGGACACTCTTGGTGGAATGTTTTTTCTGTGGTTCTCCAGTTTCCTGCAGATAGCGGCATCATTTCATCTTCAATGTATGCTTCGTGTAGATTACCCTGAGCTTGACTACGATTAACACTCTTCACCAGACATCTTTATCAGAAGTGACTGTAAAACTTTGTGCAGATTTGCGAAGATGTCTATGCAATACCATCAAATACTTCCTAATTGGCAGCTTAATTCCGTGGATTATAAAATACATATCATTTAAAAGTATTGGTTAATTGTATGTCAGTATGGATTAATCACAATGCATTTAAAATAGGCTCTGCACAGCCCTTCCCTGTTACTAGGGAGCAGCCAGTTGCTAACTGAGGAATGTCTTTAGACCCACAGTTAAACTGTCTGCATGTGTGGACGTGGTCTCTGTCCTGGTGCCAATTAACTGGGTATGTAGTATTATGTACAGTGTAATTTAGAAAAATGCCAGGCTGGTGTTTGGAAATAACGTTTTATGTTCCCATAATTACACCCTGGGTGTTTAAATCCTTTATCAGAGACTACTTTATCAGTCCAGTTAGCTGCTGGACAATGTAAATCCATTAAGAACCCTGTCCACATGAAGAAGAATTATTATGCATTGTGAGGATGTACTTGCCCAAGTGGAATCTGCTGCCCAGCCTGTGTGTGCGTGATGACGTAGCCTTTCAACCTCAACCTCTCTTGTATAGTCTTCTCACCCAGGAAGTGACCTGAAACCATTATTAACCCTGAATGACCAACAGACATTCATGTGTCCACATCGACACAGTGACACATGATGTGTATAATTAAATTAATTGGGTCAATATTTATGATAATATCTATGTGTATGGTTGACTTATACCACTACTGGTACCATTACCGGACTCTGTGCTGAAAGCGAGGAAGTGCCAAGCTGCGTAGGTGAGGGTGACCGTGAGACACCTTCAATCCATCTTATGAAGAGAGAGAGAGACCAGAGAGAGAGAGAGGGGGAGAGGGGAGAGGGGAGAGGGGGAGAGGGAGAGAGGGAGAGAGAACGAGGAGAGAGGGAAGAGGGACAGAGAGAGGAGGGAGGGAGGGAGGGAGGGAGGAGAGGGAGGGAGGGAGGGAGGGAGGGAGGGAGGGAGGGAGGGAGGGAGGGAGGGAGGGAGGGAGGGAGGGAGGGAGGGAGGGAGGGAGGGAGGGAGGGAGGAGGGAGGGAGGGAGGAGGGAGGGAGGCAGAGCGAGGGAGGCAGAGAGGGAGGCAGAGAGGGAGGCAGAGAGGGAGAGAGGGAGAGAGGGAGAGAGGAGGGAGAAAGAGGGAGGGAGAAAGAGAGAGAGAGAGGGAGGGAGAGAAGGAGGGAGAGAAGGAGGGAGAGAAAGAGAGAGAGAGAAGGAGAGAGAGAAGAGAGAGAGAGAGAGAGAGAGAGAGAGAGAGAGAGAGAGAGAGAGAGAGAGAGAGAGAGAGAGAGAGAGAGAGAGAGAGAGAGAGAGAGAGAGAGAGAGAGCAGAGTTTACTGGTCATTGTTCCTTGACAATTGTTCCTCTTCCAACTTGTAATTCTTAGAAATGATAAGACATGTTGATGAAACGGCACTGGTTAGTCAACACATAGGCCCTAGGTCAACACAACTCTGCAGGACAATGTGTGTGACTCAACACTGAGTAATAGTCACCACTTTGTGTGTGTAGATCAACTAATCCTAAAAGGTTTTGAAATCTGAAGTCACGTTAAGTTTGTGCCATGTGAGAATCTTTCTAGAATATTTGTCTTCTGATGTGTGACAGAGTTCCTGTAACGCAGCCACCCAAGCGCTGACACAATATGCCCTCGCCAAGAGGCCACATTAGACAGGCTGAGCTCAGTCACGTATACAGTGTACACTGCTTTCTTTCATCTTGTTTCACTTTCCTAGCAAGTGGCAAGTCATTATATGTTCTGGATTCAATATCATGGTTGTTTGGCAGCCTGGAAGGGATCAACTTAACTTAGGAATGGGTGTCTGCCAAAAGTAAAATTTGAGATTAGGTGGAAGTGTGTTTTTGCTTGTTCCGTAGTGCATCAGTACTTGCAGTGGCCCAGGGTTAGCTGAATGTGTTTGATGCAGGATAACATTTTTGGCAGTCACAATTTTTTATACGGGACTAATATATATATATATATATATATATATATATATATATATATATATATATATATATATATATATATGCCAGTTGAGATGTGTTTTATGACCTGAAATAAAGTACAAACACATTAACACCCATTTCAAGACATAACGGTCAATGTGTATGATTTTTAAAGATCTTTTTTGTTCCTTAAATTTGTATTCATCCACCATGCGTCTACATAGTGATATTTCCACTCATCCACAAAGGGTTTTACCCGACCAAATGATGGGTGGACGCATCTGTACGTAAAGCTACGTATAGACATAACACCATGTGAAATTCATTGTCACTCACCGCCTGTGGTGAGTGACCAGTCACAGACACAGTTCATTTGTTGCATTCCTAAGGAATTAATTTGTCACAAGAGACTGTAATAACTGTCAGTAAAGTCTGGAGATGGAACACATTGTACCGTCCATTTAATAAGTCATGCCAATAGTGTCAGGAATCTAGTGTAGCCTAATATTTTAGACTGTTTATATAGTTGACTGTCTTATGGAGTTGAGAGGTGACTGGTTAATTAATAAGATCATATTTATGTAAACATGGAATGTTACTGATACAAATATACATATATTATATATATATATATATATATATATACATATATATATATATATATATATATATATATATAAATTATATATATAAATTATATATATATATATATATATATATTAT
Organism: Ridgeia piscesae; assembly: GCA_025642075.2. NCBI lineage: Eukaryota > Metazoa > Annelida > Polychaeta > Sabellida > Siboglinidae > Ridgeia > Ridgeia piscesae. The sequence goes on from JAODUO010000974.1 coordinate 153,805, forward strand.
GTGTGTATGTACGTATGTAAAAAATAGAATTGCACAAAATCAGAGTTGTCTACCTGCTCCAAATGCAAAGAAAAAGCTCTGGTTAGGATGATCCTGTAGCAGCTGTGCCACGCGGACAGCCATTCGCTCGTTACGCCGATAAATAAGTTCTTCATGGAAATACTTGTCAATCTGTCCCATGGCATAGCCCTGCTCATCCGACACAGCGCTGTTGACCAACTGGGGAATGCGTGACACATTGACACCAAACATGACGTCCTTCAAGTTACCACAGTTGTACTGTTCAATGAGCTCATCTGTTGTGTATGACTGCGTTGCCATGCCAACGCCGCCATGTTCATGCTTCCACAGAGTCTGATTCAGAGCAGATATGACCTGAAATATGAACAGCACAATTAAGACCACAAACAGTCGTTACGCAGTCCTCACTGGTTTTGTTACGTGAATGAGAACACACACCAAAAAGTTTTCATAATTTACTGCAAATGTGTTGTCATATAAATACTTACAGTTAACAAATTGTGGTTTTAGTGTTTCAAAACAGAGTGTTACTTCTAATATGCAGGAATGGCTGGAATTTGGCAAGTTGCTATAACAATGTGACAATAGAAAACAGTTAGGTAACTTTTTATAAACACCCCTGTTTAGTTCATATAGAGTATTAAAAATGTGTTTAATTTTAAAACTGCAGTAAAAGCAAAAGTCAGTTATAACAAGATTTAGTACACTGTCATATTGCAGGCAAGTGCTTGCAAATTCTATCCCATACAGGTACCACTTATTATTCTAAATATACTCATTGCTTTTAATTTTTGACATCTGATTTAATATCATGATAACAAATAAAATTTTGTTCATGACTCTGAAGTGTCAAAATCACATTGTACATCAGAGATTGAACATGGCAGGAATAACAATCACAACTTCAATTACACGATTGTAACATTAGCCTGCTCAAATGTGTGTAATGGAAGCCTGACAAAATGCTAAACAGTGATCATTTGAGAGCTCTGTTATTGCAATTTAGTGACATCCCAGCATTCAGTTTGACTAAACAGTTGTCACGTGTTACTAGGGATGTATCTAGTGCAGGGTTACTTGATACCTGGCAATTTGCCAACACTGCAATAACAAAGCACCCAGTGACACTGCTTACTTTCATAGATATCATATCATATATGTAATAGGCTCATTGTCAGTGTTTTCTTTGCAAGAATATAACACATCGTTATTAATTCTCCGTAAAATGTCCTATTTATATCTACACTCTATTGCACTTAAAATCTAGCTGAACTCCAGTACACTATATTTTTCAAAATGTATTATTTTGTAATTCATATTGGTGATAATCTTAAATCAAATTAAATGCTATGAATTTGTCAATGTTTCATGTGCCAAGCCACCAGTAAGAATGTGATTAGATAAATAAATAATTTAAATTTGACATGTATAACTAAATAATTTAAACTATATTTAAACCACCGACAAGTTGTAAACAACTACCTGGGGTACTAACTACTCTACTCAAATAGCACACGACAGAGTTTAAAATGTATTTTCAAAATTATTTAATATACTCACATTTTTAATATACCATATGAATTACTGGTATTACATTTAAATTCAACGAGTACCAACAATGAGTGAGACTACATCGAGAGACCTGTATCAACCTGACCGGGTAGGTAATGACCGATGCCTGGACAGTAACAGACATTCAGGGGGGAGATGAGGGACACTATCTGTCTTCAGGGAACACAATATCCACTGACTCACTGTAGATAATGGATGGCAATAATGTCTGTCAGACAAAACCAAATGCTTTTAAATAACACCACAGGACATGCCCAATGGGCAGTGTGTGGCTGTTACCAGGGTTGGGTCCAAATACGTATTTGTATTTGAATATAGAAATATTATGTATTTGTTACTGCGTTACTGTTACGAAATGGAACACAGAGTAACAACCATCCACTATCAATAGAACAAACAGTAACAGACATCCACTCTTAATTGTGTCAAGAATCGAGTGTAGCCTAATGCCATGATCTTGTTATTTTGTATACAACAAGTGTCTGAGGTTTCTGTTGCTATTCACAGTTAGAAACACAAACAGACGTAATGTAAGTGCACCACAGACAGACATCTGGAGAAGCAGTGTTTACTCTACAGCCAGCAATAAAACCAGACTAAACAGACACAAGTATTCATTTACCTGAGGAAGATCAAGTTGATTTAATGGCAAACACTGTTCGTCGACCCGTTCCACCGCCCCGGTTCTCTTCCTCAAGCGAGCAGCCTGCTGGGCAAGATACAGATCCAACACAGGCGTGCCTTGAGCTCTCAGGTAGTCCCTGGTGAGAGAGTTGACCATGAGCATCACCCACACTGGTCGCTTCCTCTGCCAGTTGCCTGTGATGGCATTGAACATGTAGTTGACATACAGTCCCCGTTGTGTCACCGGTGTGGACGAGGTGAGCTGGGTCTTCAGCTGAGAGAGGTAGCGTTGGAGACGGAGGTAGAGTTGTGAGGGAAGGATGTCAGACAGACGCCCCCCGTTAGGGATGAGCTGACACTCGGCCAGGGCGGACATGGTGTATGGGTCTGTGAGGTCCAGCTCAAAGTACACATTGTGTGTGTGCAGGAAGGCTTCCTTTGTGTTGTTGGGCACATGCTGCCAAACTCTGTCATACGGCACGTGTATTGTACCAAAGAAATACGACGGTGGGTCTCTTTCAATTGTCCACAGAAAAGAGTTGCGTTGATTCTGCAAAAAGGTGACAATTTTTTTGACAATATATATTGATTTTATCTGCTCTTATGTAGAAAATAATCTAACCAATATAGATTTTTAACTTACAAAATGTCCACGTGCTGGCTATTGCTGCATCTCATTTGACCATGCCAAATCTACAGTCCTTTTAACTTGTCCTTTTTCATATACCAATGCACTGCACTTTCACACTTCCACATAGCAAGGTGTAATTTGCATTCACGACAATTACCCCCTAAGTACACCTTGTGGGAGCATCGCAGGACATGACTACATAATGTCGGTGCAGAGAAATTGGAGTAGTTTAAATTTCTCCTGAAGCATAATCTACATGTCGTTTGTGTTTGTGTGCTGCAATACTTCCATGCACTGTGGTCTGTGTGTGAGACACAATTTACTAACATATGTAATTATCTATACTATTAGGGTTAGTTTTGTAGTAAATTAGTACTTCACTTTATTTCAAATACTGTTTACACACTCTTTCTAGGGTTATTTAACAATATGTGGAAATGTTTATGTCAGGCAGTTTTGTCATCTATGGTCACTTGATTTACTGATGACAGCCACCAGTGTAATGCATGTCAGACACATGTGTCACTCATGTTAGATGCAAGTGTCAATCATGTCACATGCCAGTGCCATTCATGTAACACGCCAGTGACATTCATGTTAGACACCACTGTCACTCATATCAGACACCAGTGTCATCATGTCAGACACCAGACGTCACCAGTGTCATCATGTCAGACCAAATATGTCACCAGTGTCATCATGTATAACGTTAGCTAAACCAGAGAACAAACAATTACATACTTGGACACTGCAATAGCACCTATTCAGACGTCACCAGTGTCATCATGTCAAACACCAGTGTCACTCTTGTCAGACATCAAAGTCAGTAGCATCAGGCATCGGTGTCACTCATGTCATACATCAATTCTTTTTGTGTCACACACTTGCATCACTTGTACTAAATATGTGTCATTCAAGTCAGAATGACAGCCAGACAGTTAACTGCGTGAATTATGCCCAAACTTTATATTACTATTTATGTCAAAGGTTGTCATGTGTCATGATAAACAAGAGGTGGACCTCTTACAGTGGGACACTAGGACACTGTGCTCTCAAACATATTGTATGACTAACCAGTAGCCTAGTACAGAAGGGTGTGCAACGTGCACCCCTCCCCCTCCACTCCCCCATCCCCGGAGGCAAATGTTCTACTAAAGGGAAGAGTTCTGCTAGAAGTCTCATAGGAGGGTTACATTGGGAGCTATTTGACAGCCTGTAGTTGGGTGTAGCAAGAGGACGGAGTTTTGGAGCCTGCAGTCACATGTTGATATTGAACCCCCCAAAATTTAACACCTGTTGTCTTAGCTTATATAGGCATTATATAGCTGTACAGAACTTGGCGATTAGCAGGTGGTGTCAGACCAGACTAGATGGATGAGACCCCAATAGTTTAGGCAGGAGGGGGCTGGAGATCGATGTTAGCCTTTTGGTAAGGGGTGCTGTCGAATGTTTTGGTGAGCCTCGTGTGGTTGGGTGCAGTTTGATTTTTGGCTGTTTTTTGTAGCTTCTGCCTCTGGGGTTGCATTTGCACTTTTTATTTAATAACCAAAAATTACTTAATTGAGAGTATAGCGCTTGCCATATAGTATTAGTATACCTACCCATCCGGTTGCAATAATATTCTTTTCCCATAATTCTGAGCCTCCGAACACCATTAAAACATATTGTAATACATATGTAATTTAAATAAAAACAGACGCTCTATATAAAGTCGCCTACTCACCTCGTCGGCGTGCGCGCAGGGAGAGCCGGTTGACGTGGCCCCTCGTCGGCGATGAGTTGGCCGCCGACCCGACTGACCGCTCCGTGCCTGCGTCTGCCAACAGCTCGCCAACAAGACGCTCGATAAGAGAACAGCATCGATGACCGCCGCTCTGACCATGCCGACTGACGCACACAGCGACCTTTCACATCGCTCGCTACGTGCCCTAGCACTAGCAGGGATGTCGTCTGCTGGCGGATCGACACATTTTTTTCTGTCCAGTAAACTACAATGTACAGTAAAACCTATCACCTGATCGCGTGGCAAGGATCGCGCTGCATCAAGCTAATGTTACGACTAGCGCGCATATTCGTGTTGTTTACTCGCTCCAGTACACCAGTTGTCACTGTACTCGGCCCTATATAGTTCCACCTCTACCCCTTGCAAGACTCGTAGCGCACACATCAGACATGACAGTAGCCGCGGCTGCGAGCGAGTGCTATCATAGACGCCGCCCAAACAGTGGTCACCTGCGCAATGATGAACGCCACCTCTCTCTGCTTATAACCGGCCGCACAGCGCACATACCGCAGACTACACCGGCAGTTGCACCGACCGCGGTAACTTGATGCTGGGGAGGCCAGCGATCACCGCCGCCCGAGTCGTGGTGCGGGCCGTCACCGCCGCCCAATAGCGGCGCCGCGGGGAGCCTTATCTGCGACTTCAAGTGATTATCACAAACCTCGTTCTAATGAAATGAGAACCTAGCGCAATATATAGACCCAGTAACGCAGTTGAAAGGTTGCCCGCTGCGTCGTTGTGCAGCTCGTTTAGCTGAAGAGACCATCCTTGGCGCGCAGCCTATCTAGGCCTACATGCGGGCTGGCCTACACACATCTCTTAAAGCTTTAGCGTAACATGGTCGCCAATTTTAAGAGAGTTCACAAAGAATTTAAATACTAATAATCGATTTACACTGGTTAAACATTGTATTGTATTGCGTTCTTTAAAAAAAACAGTCAGTTGATCTGTCTGTCCCCCCCCTCTCTCTCTCTCTCTCTCCCCCCCCTCTCTCTCTCTACCTCTCTCTCTCTACCTCTCTCTCTCACTCTCTCTACCTCTCTCTCTACCTCTTTCTCTCTCTCTCTCTCTCTCTCTCTCTCTCTCTCTCTCTCTCTCTCTCTCTCTCTCTCTCTCTCTCTCTCTCTCTCTCTCTCTCTCTCTCTCTCTCTCTCTCTCTCTCTCTCTCTCTCTCTCTCTCTCTCTCTCTCTCTCTCTCTCTCTCTCTCTCTCTCTCTCTCTCTCTCTCTCTCTCTCTCTCTCTCTCTCTCTCTCTCTCTCTCTCTCTCTCTCTACCTCCCTCCATCCCTCCATCCATCCCTCCCTCTCTCTCTATCCCTTCCTTCCTTCCTCTCCCTCCCCCTCCCTCACTCTCTCCTTCCTTCCCTCCCTCCCTCCCTCCTCCCTCCTCCCTCCCCTCCCTCCTCTCTCCTTCCCTCCCTCCCTCCCTCCCTCCCTCCCTCCCTCCCTCCCTCCTCCCTCCCTCCCTCCCTCCCCCTCCCTCCGTATCTCTCTGTCTGTCTATCTCGCCCTCTCTCTGTCTCTCTTACCCCCTCGTTCTCCCTACATCCCTCCATCCCTTCCTCCCTCCCTGTGCAACCACCGACGCGAACATGTCGGGGCATTCGACTCACCAACAAAAATGCAACCGTCCACTCACGAAAAACCTCCAACTGCCAGTCCTCTGAACTAGGCAAAACGTGTAACGCAGCTGGACGTATGATAAAAAAGTGCTTTAATTGTTAGGAACGCACGAGGAATATTCGCTGTAGGATGTGAGACCAGCAAATCTAAGATTGACAGTGAGCTGCGAAGATAACCGATACTGTAGTGGGATGGTGGTCCTGTCGGCCTAACAAAGCCATGCGTCTAATGAGGGCGTCAATTATGAGCGCTGTCAGGGTTCCATTGTCACGGCCAGCGCGTCTCCACCGCTATAGCCTTGACGTACTTAAATCAACTCACACCGGGGGCTCAATAAATGGCCTCATTGCACAATGTCGCTACAGGAGGCGCATTGAAGTGAATCTAAATGTTTACTCCACATCCATTATTTCCTAAATGCTCTCCAAATGGGGTATAACGATAACGTGGATAAAAGGGTGCTTTGCGATGGCATTTCAATTGACTTAGTTCTTAAAGGAACCATTAGACTTGGAGAGGGGCATATCAGTGCAGCCCGGGAAAGTAATGATGTACCCACCTTGTGCTCTTCCATCAAAAGTGCACGCGTGATTAAGATTTCCAGATTGTAGATTATTTAATGCCAGTTGACAGATCCGCGCTACTCACGAATTCACAAAGAACCGACTTCAGGAACAATTTAAGAGGCATTTAATTCAACAAACGCGTTAATGGCCCGGGAGCCATCAGTTAGGCCCCACTGCAAGATATTGCAATTTCAAAACTTATCGAAAGTAGCTGCATTCATTGATATCACCTGTAGTAAGTAAAGAACGTTGTTTGACATCTTAAATTCTTCGCAGATTGAAAACTGCAGACGTTGGGTGACAAATACGAATCAAGTTCACTGACCAATGTAGCTGGCAGTGCAGCAAATCCATTCACAGAATGCGTCCAAGTTAGAAAGTAAGAGAAACGACACAGTATGAAAGAGACAAGAACACACAGCCCCTACATAATAAAATAATTAAACATTCCTACCTTTACGTAGATGATGAGGCGTTAGCATTCAACACTTCAACCAGTAACAACATGTAACGTTGCTGCTTATTAAAAAAGTAATACTCACTACAGGAAACTTCAGTTAACCAGTGCAAAAGCAACTAGATACTATTTGCTTTGGTTATAATGACGTTTGGAGGAAAGTAGAAGGTGTGATGGGAGATAGACGCATATCACATAAACTTAAAGGAAATGTTCTCAGCTAGTGCGTTACCTCGGCATGCATGAACGGACTAGAGACGATGGCATTAACAGAGAAACAACAGAAGAAGGTCCAGGTTTGCTAAAGACAACCTAATAAGAAGAATCGTAGCGGTTAAGAGCGTTGATAAGAGAAGAATGGATGAAATGAAAGTGGAGGTTGGAGTGAAGGAAAGTTTTAACAAGAAATTGGCAAGCGGTAGGTTGACATGGGCTGGTCATGTGGAAAATGAAAAACTGGCAAAGAGAACAGACGTCCAGAAAGTGGGAGACAAAAGGAGGCGAGGAAGACCGAAATTACGATGGGAGATTGCATTAAAAGAGACCTGGAAAGAGTGGGAGAAGAATGGGGGTAAAGAGCAACAGACAGAAGGAACTGGAGACTGCTGGTAGACACGGCCGGTAGTGAGAGAAAAGTGAGAGGAACAAAAAATACAATGGAAACGGAAATCACGGTCGACTCACCACTGACGATAAAGATGCCAAGAAGCCAGAAATAACAAAATGAAATTTGACCTTAGTTTAGTAACCGGACTAGCAGTTACGCACACTAAGAATGATGACGTTTTCGTCGACCTGTCACCTCTTGGGCTGCAGCCAGCGACAGAAGTGGAGAATTCCTAACTTAATCCTATTTGAGTTATGACAAATTTCTTTAGTAGGACTGGGAAGGAAAGTCTTACACAGGCGTATAGCCTATGTAGTTTGTGATTCTATGAATCAGGCTGCCAGTTATTGGTCCTCCACTCCATCCGATTTTCCCGGGATTGGGGGCATAGCCCCCCGCCCCCTCTTGCTATGCCACTGGCTGCCTAGAATCACAAGATACAGACAGAGGCGACTGTCAATCTACTCATCGCTAGTTCCTTGTTAAAACTTTCTTTCACTCCTACTTCCACTCTCGCTTAATCCATTCTCCTCTTACCAACTCTCTTAACTCCCACGATTCTTCTTACCAGGTTATTTTTCGCAAACATGGACCTTCTGCTGTTGTTTCTCTGTTAGGGCCATCATATCTCTTGTCCATTCATGTATGCCGGGGTAACACACAAGCTGAGCACATTTCCTTTAAGTTTATGTGATATGTGTCGGTCTCCCATGCCCGCTTTGACTTTCTTCCAAGCATTTGCGCCTGTTGTAACCCTCATTATAACCAAAGCGAATTCTCTAGTTGATTTTGCACTGGTTAAGTGAAATTTCCTATAGTGATTTTTTGTAATAAGTAGCAACGTTACATGGTTTGAAGTTACTGGTTGAACGCTAATGCCTCATCATCTACGTTAAGGTAGGAATGTTTAATTATTGTTGCATCAGAGTAACTGTCAAGACATTTGTCAGTATGTTTGGGATAAATAGCGTCAGGAATATCGTGGCCGACTATAGAGAAATATAGGCGGATATTATGTAGGAGCTATGGGTTCGTGTCCGTTTAATACTGTGTTGTTTCTCTCTTACTTTCTAACTTTGACGCCTTCTGTGAATAAGTTTGCTGAACTGCCAGCTACATTGGTCAGTGATCTTGGTAATCATTTTAAACGAGTTGAATTTAATTACATATATATATATTTAATTATATATATATATATATATATATATATATATATATAATTAAATTCAACTCGTTTAAAATTAATACCGACATGATTACCAAGATCACTGACCAATATACATTGGTTGTCGGATGGCCCCCTCCAATGCAAAATCCTGGATACGCCGCCGAGAAATGCTGCATCGACACAACATATTGTTTTACGTATGTGTGTGTATGTATGCGCGCGCGTGTTTATGTGTATGCGTGCGTACGGCTGTATGTATGCGTGCGTGCATGCGCGTGTATACGATTATAGTGTGGGACGAGTTACTGGACAGTTCACCACGCTTCTAGATGCCAACTCCATTCAACGGGAATCAATCATTTCAACGCCTGACGCTCAAGAACAAGCTCGTTAGTAGCATCTGACAATGGCCAGGAAGAGGACGGTGGCCTGGAGACACAAAAGCGTCATCCAGAGGCCGGGTTCACACGCAGAAGACAAACAGAGCTCAGGACCAATACTCGGTAAAGCACTACTTGGTTGGATATTGCGCTGTGTGTTTAGTTCAGAGTGTTATTTTCTAGAATTAGAATGAGTCTGCGTCTGTTGTTACAGGTTACATTCACCCCCATGCGTGGGATATTTTACTTCCCTGGCCTAGAAAACTGTGTTTCTTCCGAAAGACACGGGTAACGTTTAGATACGCACGCACACACAACCATTGCATGTCTGCTTCCTGGTTATTGTCACTTACATAAAAATGCGCCCGCTGTGTGTAGTGTGTACGGTATAGAAGAACAGTGTATATCTGACGTCAGACCGGGCCAGTCGTCGGCGATAACACGGGGGAAGCCGGTCGCAGTGCCTAGTTGCCTATATCGTCAGTTTTGGAACATATCGCGAGAAAGTAAATGATCACCAGGCAGATCTGCGAAAAGCGTCACGTTGACGAGACAGATCATCCATCTACGATGAAAAGTCGACTCATTAATTTTGGAAACTGCCCATCACCACTCGCTCATCGTCGGCTGCGGACGACCAAAGGCGATGACGAGTGGATCACGACGTCTCACGTAATAATAGTCTGCAACATTCTGTTATACTACCTGGATAAGTTAACGCAAACATCTGTGGCTGTCATCTTCATGGACCGACGACAACAAGCGCTGTCGTGAACATTGACGCTGGACCTACTAAAATATCTTCAATAGACCTATTACCATAGTAACCATGCTGATTACTGTACGTGTACGTTATTAACATAAGTCTCCACAAACATGTCAACGTAAAAAAGGCAAATTCTTATATGCTTCTCTGGGAAGCATCCAGCCATATGCTACAATTAAAAATAATACGCGAAGGCTGCTCGTACACATATCCACCACTGTCTACAGCCAGGTACTCATTTATACAGCTGAGTGAACTGGAGCAATGTAGAATGAAGACTTGCACATGGTTTTAACACCGCAGCACACTATTCGAACTCGGGTCCCTGTATTCGATAGTCCGAAGCTCTACCACTTTGCCACTGCGCTCTACGTCCTATCTGTTATATCACCACTCACTCAATTAACCTCTCGCGCCTCGTGAAACTCGCACGCAACACATACACACTGGAGACAGGTGTAATCATTAGCGAATCCTTATACATAGGCCCAGGTTCGAAAACAAATTCTTTTCTCAAAATAAACACATAAACACAAGTGTGTATGCGTCCAATTTGCTCTACCACTGTGCCACTGCGTTCTACGTCCCGTTATATCGTCACACACTCAATTAACATCCTCTCGCGCCTCGTGAAACTCGCACGCAACACACACACATTGGAGACAGGTGTAATCATTAGCGAATCCTTATACATAAACCCAGGTTCGAAAACAAATTCTCTTCTCAAAATAAACACATAAACACAAGTGTGTCTACGTCCAATTTAGTACGCAACCATTCCTGTCTTGGAACGGAGCCGGCATACAGTAGTACGGTATGCGGTAGAAGTCCAACTACGCTACCACTTGTCGTCACCACAGGAGTGGAATGTCCGTCGTTGCCTGCGTAAGCTCGTTATATTGCTTCGCTCGAGGAGTCGGGCGCCTAACGGAGTAATTAGGGCGAACGAACTGTTGCGAGATTGCTACTAGTTCGTCCATGAATGCTCTCAAACCAGTTTCAGACAGTAGCGTACCTGCGACCAAGTTAAATGGATACTCCAATCAGTGAGATATTCACACAATTTACTTACATCTGTATACTATATTGGTTGTGCATAGTAATTGTGCATAAAGATCGTCAACAAACAATTAATTATAGTGTAATTGTACCAGAAATACTCCATATTGGATTCAGGGCGCTGCAGCCATCTTGAGACTTATGCGTCAGTGACGTAAACCGCTTACGTCACTGGCGCATGCACGTTCTAACATCCTATGTCTGTCCAATGGTATTTAATGTATCCAGTACGTCGCGGATTGTGTACGTCACAATCACAATTATTAGCGAAGATTCCGCCAATCCTTGTATTTTTCAACAATACGCCAGTGACGTAAACGATTTGGGTTACGACATTGGCGCATATGTCTCAAGATGGCAGCGCCCTGAATCTAAGATAGCATGTTTTTGATACCTTTAAACTACAAGTAATTGTTTATTAACGATCCTTGTGCACAGTTACTAGGCACAACCAATATAGTATACATATGTAAGTTAATACTGTGAACCTCTCACTGACTGGAGTATCCCTTTAAACGTGCCGATGCTTCCAACGCATCTGTGCTGCGCTGAAAATGAGATTTACTACCTCGTGAAGTGGCAGTAATATTTATGCAGCGTGAAATGCAATAACTACTCCACAATTTCGGATCACCTGGTCTTATAGCGGCTAGTTGCCGGCAAATTTGATTCAGTGGTCACGAATGTCAAAGTCTGATGACTGTTCCAGAACACAGAATAGGTTCACCACGAGAAAGCTGGTGGACATGAGAACTCTGTCTTGCAATGTCAACGAACTACTGCATTGTTGTTGTCCATCTGTAGATTATGGAGCATTTTTCTGGCGACATTCATCCGTTCCAGGACCCTGCCACGTAGCTTTCACGTCCTGTCGAACCAGTTTGCCTCGAATAGGGTTTCTGCGTTTTCTAAATCATCGCAACTGATCTTATGGGGAAAAGATGAAGTGGCGAGGTTTCTTTTTTACTAACGTTGAAACAGAATTGATCTTATCATGACACTCAGCCTTTTGACGCCAGCAGGTCGTAAAATTAGTGTTCATTTTGAGAAAAGATCACCGGAATGCAGTTATTGTCGATGCTGATAAAAAACACGTAGATTGGAGAACTGCCGGAACTTCAGCATGTCTTTGTGGCGATGTTCAACATTTCGCCCAGCTACCGACACTAAAACGCAGTGACTGACTGATATGCACACAAACATGTACACGTTTTCCTAAAGTTAAACATATACCCTACAAAAACAATCACACAACAATAAACTTACCCCTTCCCTTGCGAAAAGATATTACATAAGCCTGGGTCATCCTACAAAGTCGGTTTAATGTTTAAAACTATTTTAAATCACCAAATGTAATATTTCGCTTAACCAAACATGGTGATATGCGAACTTACAGATAAATTGGCAGAGAAAATAAAGTGTAAACATTCATTCAAACATTTAGCATGTTTGCTAATAATGCTATTGATACATTTGACGCCCTATTGCGTAAGAACATTTAAGGTTTAAAAAAACGCATTTTAAACATAAATAATGACTTGATTAGGGTTATGCACAATTGCTTTGAAATAGTAAATGGCCCAATGTGGATTAGCTGGGCCAATTCGTTGTACACAGGAAATATGTAAGATAGTCATCATGTCTCGCATATAACTTTATTATTTATTTATTATTATATATATTTTTAAAGTCAGCAAATTGTTTATATAACTTACTTTTCAAACCGTGTTTATTCACATGAATTAATTGCATATTTATTATACAATCACATCCTGTATATTGCTCATTATTTTATCTGTTTTTCTACAATTTTACATGTATCTAACTTATAACCTTATTTATTTTTTATCTATTCATTTTAAGCATATTTTATAGGCTACTTAGATGTGCTAATGTATGTACCAATTGTAGATGGGTTTTTACCTGAAACAAATGTATTCGTATTCACCTAGGACTCGCAGTAACAATGTAGCACTGGTACTTCACACTAACAGTATGTACCAAGTGTAGATGGGTTTTTAGCTGAAACAAATGTATTCGTATTCACCTAGGACTCGCAGTAACAATGTAGCACTGGTACTTCACACTAACAGTATGTACCAATTGTAGATGGGTTTTTAGCGGAAATAAATGTATTCGTATTCAGCTAGGACTCGCAGTAACAATGTAGTACTGGTACTTCACACTAACAGTATGTACCAATTGTAGATGGGTTTTTAGCTGAAACAAATGTATTCGTATTCACCTAGGACTCGCAGTAACAATGTAGTACTGGTACTTCACACTAACAGTATGTACCAATTGTAGATGGGTTTTTAGCGGAAACAAATGTATTCGTATTCAGCTAGGACTCGCAGTAACAATGTAGCACTGGTACTTCACACTAACAGTATGTACCAAGTGTAGATGGGTTTTTAGCTGAAACAAATGTATTCGTATTCACCTAGGACTCGCAGTAACAATGTAGTACTGGTACTTCACACTAACAGTATGTACCAAGTGTAGATGGGTTTTTAGCTGAAACAAATGTATTCGTATTCAGCTAGGACTCGCAGTAACAATGTAGCACTGGTACTTCACACTAACAGTATGTACCAAGTGTAGATGGGTTTTTAGCTGAAACAAATGTATTTGTATTCAGCTAGGACTCGCAGTAACAATGTAGTACTGGTACTTCACACTAACAGTATGTACCAAGTGTAGATGGGTTTTTAGCGGAAACAAATGTATTCGTATTCAGCTAGGACTCGCAGTAACAATGTAGCACTGGTACTTCACACTAACAGTATGTACCAAGTGTAGATGGGTTTTTAGCTGAAACAAATGTATTCGTATTCACCTAGGACTCGCAGTAACAATGTAGTACTGGTACTTCACACTAACAGTATGTACCAATTGTAGATGGGTTTTTAGCTGAAACAAATGTATTCGTATTCACCTAGGACTCGCAGTAACAATGTAGTACTGGTACTTCACACTAACAGTATGTACCAATTGTAGATGGGTTTTTAGCTGAAACAAATGTATTCGTATTCACCTAGGACTCGCAGTAACAATGTAGTACTGGTACTTCACACTAACAGTATGTACCAAGTGTAGATGGGTTTTTAGCTGAAACAAATGTATTCGTATTCAGCTAGGACTCGCAGTAACAATGTAGCACTGGTACTTCACACTAACAGTATGTACCAAGTGTAGATGGGTTTTTAGCTGAAACAAATGTATTCGTATTCACCTAGGACTCGCAGTAACAATGTAGTACTGGTACTTCACACTAACAGTATGTACCAATTGTAGATGGGTTTTTAGCTGAAACAAATGTATTCGTATTCACCTAGGACTCGCAGTAACAATGTAGTACTGGTACTTCACACTAACAGTATGTACCAAGTGTAGATGGGTTTTTAGCGGAAACAAATGTATTCGTATTCAGCTAGGACTCGCAGTAACAATGTAGTACTGGTACTTCACACTAACAGTATGTACCAAGTGTAGATGGGTTTTTAGCTGAAACAAATGTATTCGTATTCACCTAGGACTCGCAGTAACAATGTAGTACTGGTACTTCACACTAACAGTATGTACCAATTGTAGATGGGTTTTTAGCGGAAACAAATGTATTCGTATTCAGCTAGGACTCGCAGTAACAATGTAGCACTGGTACTTCACACTAACAGTATGTACCAAGTGTAGATGGGTTTTTAGCTGAAACAAATGTATTCGTATTCACCTAGGACTCGCAGTAACAATGTAGTACTGGTACTTCACACTAACAGTATGTACCAATTGTAGATGGGTTTTTAGCGGAAACAAATGTATTCGTATTCACCTAGGACTCGCAGTAACAATGTAGTACTGGTACTTCACACTAACAGTATGTACCAAGTGTAGATGGGTTTTTAGCTGAAACAAATGTATTCGTATTCACCTAGGACTCGCAGTAACAATGTAGTACTGGTACTTCACACTAACAGTATGTACCAATTGTAGATGGGTTTTTAGCGGAAACAAATGTATTCGTATTCAGCTAGGACTCGCAGTAACAATGTAGTACTGGTACTTCACACTAACAGTATGTACCAATTGTAGATGGGTTTTTAGCGGAAACAAATGTATTCGTATTCACCTAGGACTCGCAGTAACAATGTAGTACTGGTACTTCACACTAACAGTATGTACCAAGTGTAGATGGGTTTTTACCTGAAATAAATGTATTTGTATTCAGCTAGGACTCGCAGTAACAATGTAGCACTGGTACTTCACACTAACAGTATGTACCAAGTGTAGATGGGTTTTTAGCTGAAATAAATGTATTCGTATTCAGCTAGGACTCGCAGTAACAATGTAGCACTGGTACTTCACACTAACAGTATGTACCAAGTGTAGATGGGTTTTTAGCTGAAATAAATGTATTCGTATTCAGCTAGGACTCGCAGTAACAATGTAGCACTGGTACTTCACACTAACAGTATGTACCAATTGTAGATGGGTTTTTAGCGGAAATAAATGTATTCGTATTCAGCTAGGACTCGCAGTAACAATGTAGCACTGGTACTTCACACTAACAGAACACATCTTTAAAGTATATGTCAGGGACATCTCACTGATTACTATTGAGCAATCAATCAGAGGTTATACGAACACATTTTTTATTAATTATACATGTAGGTGTGGGTTCATTCATACAAAATCTCAATTGAACTAACATAAAATATTAGAAGTCTCTGAAGAGAGCCATATGGTGAATTCGTACGGTGGGTAGTGAGTGTTCAATAATCACCTCCATGAACATGTCATGCCCCACGACTCTCTGTCTCTCTCTATGTGTCTCTCTATGTCTCCTTCCCCTCCCCCCTCCCCCTCCCCCCTCTCTCTACCTCTCTATCTTTCTCTGTCTATGTCTCTCTATGTGTATCTGTATCTGTATCTGTATCTCTCTCTCTCTCTCTATCGTGTTTCTCTAGAATTCTACGAATTGTTAAAAGCTTGAATCATAAAAATACAGTACCGTACCATACACGATTAAAGTTTTTAACAATACTATGCTTGACATTAACGTAAATATTTTCTTGGGATGACAGGTAAGAGCAGTTCTACTAATGTGATAGACACAATAACCCAAGGTACTAAAACAAAACAGTACCATGGATTTGTGTAATTACGCAGGTAATGTACCTATCTGGTATTGCCGGGCTACAATACACCGGTGGCGCCATCATGTGGACTTGAAGTGAATTAACACAACGGCAAATCCGTGAACTAGTGGTGCCGTAAGTAGCTTTGTGCAGTGCGCTGGTCAACTATTATTATTACCGATAATTAATGGTACTATCAGTGATAACACTTGAAATTTTCTATCGGTCATGCACTATCTTTCACATCAGTCAACACGATGTATCAATAGCTTGATGTTTTATCTAGAAACTATTAAATACAGTACTTTATATAATAATCAAAAAAACACTCTTATGAGTTAGGAACAAAAGAATTTTTTCGAACCATTTGATGATTCAGAAATGTGAATGGACCATCAGTTTGGGTTCACGGTGACAGGTGTAAGAAAATAACAATTACTGATATTAAACAAACTGTTAATTACCAATAACTGTGACACATTTACCGTGCACAGTGTGTCACCGGTTGAGACAACAGTGTCATTAGTGACGACAGATCGCTGTGCTGTGTCGCTCGTTCAGCCGTTCAGCGGTAGAATGTCACACATTCTAATGCACTTCCATCCTCTCTATATATACATTAATCTAACACAAGAGCAATGTGACATGAGTCTGTTCTCATACAGTGGCTGTGTTCTCGCAGGCATATCTAGTTGCTTTCTGCAAACACAACCCTTGTAAACCTGTCTCTGGTGTCAGTGAACAAGTTCCTTCCTCACGTCCAGACAAGTCAGCTCATGACCCCACACAGTTAACTTTCTGCACAAGTCAGCCCTGACAGGGGTTTCTTCATCTGTCTCTACCTCTGCCACCCCCACCGCGGGGTCCACCTCGCCCCCCGCGGCCGCCACGCCCTCCACGGTTACCAAAAGCACCTAAAAACAAACAGCAGTCATCAAACAAAGATTTCCCCCCAATAAAAGTCCTCTATTGTATAAAAGGCATATATAGTATATAACAATTATCAAGACCAAACAAGCATGGAAGTACACTGTTAGTATGTTGATAACTACTGTTGCTGTATAATAATGAAATAAGGTGATGGTCAGGCAGAAATTGAACAAGTTGGTCACCGTGAAGATGAAGTAATAAAACATTTTACAATTGTTAAATGCAACACTGTTTGATTTATCACCTTTGAACCTACACAGCTGGTGTTTTCTTCCTTCACCCTTGCCCTCTTACCCAAGTCTTAACTGAGATTATCCCTCTGGTGGACTCACCCCTTCCAGGGCCCCCTCGACCCCTCAGACCACCACGACCTTCTCCACGACCTCGACCCTTCACTATGACCTCTTCTTTGACCATATCAATGACCTCGTCAGGGATACGCAGGTACTTGATGGTACTGCCTCGGATGTAGCACTCGGGCATCTTCCAGAAGCGGTCTCCATCCTGCACAGAAGGCACGGCAGGGCAACATTAGTCACTGCCGTCAGCCAGAACATTTGGACATGTTTCTGAATATTATACATTGCATGTAGATGACCAGATGGATTACATGTAGATGACCAGATGGATTAAGCATACTGAGGTAGATGACCAGATGGATAACATGTAGATGACCAGATGGATTACATGTAGATGACCAGATGGATTACATGTAGATGAACAGATGGATTACATGTAGATGACCAAATGGATTACATGTAGATGACCTGATGGATATATCTACTGAGCGTACTATTTAGAAAAGTACATATTTATATTTTCTACCTGATTTGAGGTTGTTAAAAAAAAGTTGTGATAATGAAATAATAATGACACTTAGTATGAAAAGGTTAAACTCATTACCCCAATGACAAACTGACTTATGTTTATGTTTGTAGGTGTTGATTGTTGTGGAACTCAACAAAGGTTTCATATTTTTATAATTCAAACTTTTATTTTGTTGGTGAAAACTGTCCGATGAACAACACCCTGAGCACCCCATAGCAATGCCCAGAAACTGTTGTATGATTCCCAGAAGCTGTGATTTGATCCTGTGAAGTAGTGCAAGACATATTAGCAGAGCTTGACGGCACAAAATGGGGCTGGCATCATTCTTGATGTATCACACTGGCTGTGTCCTGGTGACCCTGATGTAAAAATCCAACAATTGTGTGCATAACTTAATTCCTTTCCCAATGCAGAAAGGCAGGCATCAGTGCATTTTGGTCAGAAGCACTGACCAGTGACCACACAACAGTGTTAATATTAAAGAAACATATTACAGTTAATTTGTAATGTATGAGTGTGTCAATTATATTACAGAGACATATTGTTTGCTAGTTTCTATCTCATTATTCCAGCCACATTTACTAATTTGCACATATTACTTTCACTATGAACGTAAGCAAATTAAATGAAGTAGAAGAAAAATGCATTTTGCAAAACACAGCATACCCTGGAAGAGGAGATGACAAAACAGAGCATACCCTGGATGTGCAGATGGAAAAACATAGCATACCCTGGATGTACAGATGACTTCCCTGAGGTTGATGTTCATCCAATTGTCACAGCTCACTAGATGTCCATTGTATGTCTCTCCATTCTTCAACTCCACCAGCTGATAACAACAAGAGCGCCAAATGATAACAAGAACATCAAATGATAACAAGAGCACCAAATGACAACAAGGACACCAACTGAAAACATATAACAAGCACAAAATGAGAACAAGAGCACCAACTGATAACTATGTTCTCTCAGCAAACAACTAACAAGCAACTGTTAGATGAATGATACATTAAGATCAGGTTGTTTGGGGATATATTCTTAAGAGTAACAGACTGTGTCAACCATTTGGATTAATTCTTATTGCTAGATAGGACACACAAGGTAAGGACACAGAAAACATGACAGAACATATGATTAAAAAAATATTAATAATAAAACTTAACATATTTTTCCATATATTTTAGTGTATGATATCATATCCCATCACTCACCATGGGGTGGTTAACGGCAGTTCTGAGAAGTGATAATGGCAGCTACAAAAGAAACATTACGAGAATATCAATAAACATAATGCATAAAATGACAGCCTGTAGAGTTCAAAAGTTACTGGTCTGTCAGTGTCAAAAAGTCATTGTTTACTCAAACATTGCCAGGCAGTATATTCACTAAAATATTTTCTTAATTAGTTAATATTATATTGCAACATTGAATGAGTCTGAGAACACGTCACGAGTAAATAGTGACAATGGACAGTACGTGTATGACCAGTGGTCAGAACATCGCGGGACAATGGCTTGCCTGAGTGGCAATAGATTTATAAGCGGCAGAATAATCAACATGACTATTGCGGCCGCCAAACGGATAGACTGCGCGATTCGTTACTGCAGAACACCCAATTATCGCCCAATGCCTTTGTAATTTGTTGGACAATAAACGTAGAATTATTGTAAACAAGTCACTAGGCCTGGCTCTGCAATCATAAATGGTGTAACTACGCAGGTAAATGTAATGTTATTTAGAGTACGAGTCTACATACCATTGTTTCTTTCTCTGTTGTAGCCCGAACGCTTTCGCCGGTAACGCACGCCTCTCGCACTAGCCTCAGTTACCCAGGCTCCGTGAGGTGGCAGCACTTTTAAGTCCCTCAACTCTGCCTGGGGAAACTGTTACGTCCAGTCTCGGAATAATTGTCAATACCGGTATTGGACGTCCGCCATTTTGTCCCTTTTCGGAATTCCGAGATTGGACGCCCAAACTTGACCACAACTGACCAGTTATCATTCTTACAGGTTCTTACAGGTCCTTTTCTGGCTAGTATTAGGCATTCCTGCCTCTTGTGCCAGCTCTGTCTTGAGCATTGTTTTGAGACTGTGCGCATGCGTCTAAAGGTGACACAGTCCATAGTAGAGGTGGTGCAGTAAAATCATTTTTTATAGGATGATTTTTCCATAGTTTATCAATTCTTACTTCAAATGATTGGACTGATGGAGCATCTACCACAGACTGTGGCAGACTATTCCATACATCAGTAGATCGGTATATAAATGAATTTTTTCGGATGTTTAATCGACATCTTTCTTTAAATATTTTGAGGTTGTGCCCTCTCGTTATTGAATCATTTTCCCTTAATGTAACACAATTTGATGTAACAGAAGAATCATATTTCCCAGTTAATATTTTGTAAATTTCTATCATGTCTCCCCTAAGACGACGATATGAAAGGGTTGGTAGGTTTAATCTTTTTAGGCGTTAATCTTTATAATCAAGTTCTTTATATCCAGGAATTAATTTAGTTGCTTGACGCTGAACATTTTTCAAGTGCTGTTATGTGCTTCATTAAATACGGACTCCATACCTGGTTTGCATACTCAATATGTGGTCGGACAAGAGACTTAAAAACCGTAGAAAAACACTTGTCATCTAGGTATTCAAAAGTGCGTCGAATTATCCCCATCATAGAATTGGCTTTATTAATTTTTTCTGACATGTGCCTCAAAGTTAAGTGATGAGTCAAAAGTTACTCCAATATCCTTGACTGTTTCTGCTTTATTAATTGTTTTCTGCTCTTTACCCATTGTGTATCCATCATTTCTTATGGAGGAACGTCCAATTCTCATGTTGCAACATTTATCAGGATGGAATTTCAGTAGTGATGTTTCTGACCATTTTTCTGCTGAGGTGAGATCTTTTTGTAGGTTGTTGCAGTTTTCTTCATTTTAAATAGTGTTAAAAAGTTTCATATCATCCGCAAACAAGAAAATATGAGAATCTTTTATAACATCAGGTAAATCGTTTATGAAGATAACAAAAAGAAGGGGCCGATCACGGATCCTTGTGGTATTCCACTGATCACCTCCTGCCAGTTAGAAAATATGTTGTTAATCCGTACTCTTTGTTTTCTATGTGCAAGTAGATCTATAATCCAGTTAATTATGTTACCCTTTATTCCATAGATCTGGATTTCTTTTAATAAGTTTAGCATGTGGGACCTTGTCAAATGCTTTCATAAAATCACAATATATTACATCAATGCAGCCTCCATTGTCCAGCGTTTCTGTCCATGTGTCTAATACCTTTAATAGCTGGAGCACTGTTGAACGACCCTTTATAAAACCAAACTGATTTTTACTCAATAGTTCATTTTCCTTCATATGCATGTACAGTGATGGTGTCTCTAATTATTTCTTCCATTATCTTACCCACTACACTTGTTATACTGACTGGTCGGTAATTTTGTGGTAATTTTTTACTTCCTTTCTTATGAATTGGATATATGTTTGCCTGTTTCCATTCTATGGGTAGTTTGCCTGTTGTTAGAGATGTGTTAAATATAGTTGATAGGGGAATACTGATGCAGTCTGCTAATTCGTTTATGACCCTAGGGTGAATGCCATCAGGTCCAGGTGATTTAAATGTTTTTAGTTTTTTTAGTTTTGATGCCACTATTGATGGGTTGATAGTACATGTTTCTACTGTATTATAACATCTTATAGGTTCCTCAGGAGTATTCTCTTGTGGTTCTCTTGTAAATACCGAAGAGAAATAATCAGCCAACAGCTCTGCTTTTTCCAAGTCTGAGTTTGTTATGTCATCTTTCAATTCATTTTTTATTAAGTTGGGTATACCCGTTCTTGTCTTCATATTTGCCTGTGCATATTGCCAGAATTTCTTTGGATTTTCTTTTATTTGGCTAATGATACTTTTTTCATATATTTTTTGTGCCTTTCTTGTTAGCCTCCTAACCTGATTGCGTAATCTGCAGTATTCCTGGTATGCTTGGACAAGATATTTCTTCCACAGTCTATTTTTTCTTCTGATTTTAGCTCTTATTTTTACATTTAGTGGTACTGGGTATTTTTTTGTTCTTTCTGACATCACCTTCTTAGGTATACACCGTTCTACTGCTTCTCTGATTTTTATGGTAAAGATGTCCCATTGGGCTTGCACATCTCCCTCATGTTTAGAAAATTCCGCATCCCAATCAATGCTTAACATGTCCTCCAGTTTGGGGTAGTCCCCCTTATCATGGCAGGTACAGACGGACAAGTGCCAGGCATGTCGGCCGACCTGTCAATTCGGTCCTGTTCGAGATATACATGGGGCCTCGATCCCTGTTTGGGTGGGGGACAGTCATTTCGGATCCGTCATTTCAACATCGATCGTTTCTCCTTCCGTGTAATCTAATATACAGGTCTTATATATTTTGTAATTTATACTTTATAAATGGTATAATATGAATGTAATATCAGTTGTTTTTCAAATGTCAATCCAAGGACAACACTGGACACAAGCATATGTGCATGTTCTTGCCTCATACTTGACTTGTATATTATGTTCTCTACATTAACTATGTAATTTACACGTGGACACGTGGCTATGTTAATTTAAATGGTATCATTACGATTATAGTTCGAGAAAGTAGCCTAAGCTGTCGATATTGAAGGCTGAACAAGACACGAGAAACATTTGCTACTACTTGCGTTAATATGCCTGGTATGTTGCCAGCCACCCGTACATAAAGAGAATTTTTTGAGTAAGTCAAAATGAGCTGGCCGGTCCCGTGGAAAATATGGCAAATGAAGAAATGGCTATAAGACAGACTAACAGCAAAATATAGATGCAAATGGAGATTATTGATCGAAAACGTATAGCGTGAGAAAAGTGAGGAAAGAGAAGAGGAAGAAAAAGGCGACGGAAACGGTAACCACAGTCAACTTCACCCCTGATTAAGGACATGCAAAGCCAAAGAGGAGCATAACACGCAGTTTTGCGTACTTATGAAGAGGGCACTGTAATCGTCACGTGTGTCCACCATTGAGTCATGCGCACATGGCGGAGCCGGAGGTAGGAAACAATACATATTTTTGTACATTGGAAAATGTTACATTAAGTGATGGTAGCTAAATATAGATATACAGTTGTTATTTCATTTTCCACTTTTAGAAAAAGAAGGAATAAGCGACAATAAATTATAGCACTGTTAATTCTGTGTTCAGAAATCTCGTCGTCGAAAATCATTCTGTCAGTTGTAGACGTAGTTTTTTAGGATTCGCTTCTTCCACACTGTAAAGTTGCACCCCGTTTGGGCCGCGTGCGCGGGGGGCATCTTCACGGTCGGTATAGGAAGTGATGTGGATATGTCTCGTATATGCGCTCGCCAGAATCAGAATTATACCCCTGATTCAAGGTGAAATGAGAAACGCTCGTCCAAGGTTCGGCTTCGATTTTATTCATTGTGAAGAGAGCTCGTCAATACATTTTACAATATGACACCAAGGCTTAATTGAGATCCCTACTATACTTCGGGTCTCCTACAAAACCCCTACATTTTATATGTTTAAAGTTCGGCGTACAATTTAGAATTCCATAATGAAAATATGAGCAACAGTCTCATATTAGTAAAGTAATTTATACGCCAAAATGGTAGACCGCAATCATCTTCGTACGCATTCGATCTCCCTCTCCCTGCTAAAAACTTCACCTTTTCTAATCCCTAATCTATCCCAGATCACCCTGCTTCCTTCTCACTGCACATGCGTAGCCCTGACAGCTTGTAACGATAATTCACGTATTGTCCTTCAAAGGGTTATCAGTTATCCCAGATCATTCTGCTTCCCTCATATCCGTAGCTATCTGCCCATGCGTAACCGTGACCGTTCACAAACGTCGGCCCTACGTATCGTCCTCCAGGGTGGGTCAGACCACCCCTAACCCGCCGCTGAGCAATTAATCATATACAAGGTTGACCGGACTGGTACCGGCAGTCGCTATTCCTCTCCTTCGTATAAACAATTATGTC
Organism: Ridgeia piscesae; assembly: GCA_025642075.2. NCBI lineage: Eukaryota > Metazoa > Annelida > Polychaeta > Sabellida > Siboglinidae > Ridgeia > Ridgeia piscesae. The sequence goes on from JAODUO010000974.1 coordinate 177,974, forward strand.
TGTGTAAACGGGCGTTATCCCCTTCCCTGTGATTATATAAATTGTCTGAGTAACGTGTTTCTACCACGTAGCCAATACACTCTGATAATATTATACTTAAATATTACAACCCAAGCGGTGGTTCTTTACAACACGGCTTCGGATGCAATGTTCAAACATGAAACAACAGCTGCTAAATTAGTATACACGCATGTGAGGGTTTTCTTTAATTTTGCTACGATCGTTTCATAACAAATTGACATGTCATATTTAATAAAATGATGGGCATGTGACGTATGATATCGCCCGTACGGCCATGGCATAGCCACATCCTAAAGCTAAACGTAGGCCTAGCTAGGCTAGAGTAGCCTAGGCCTACTATTTTGTAAACTTGCTAAAACGATATGCTTTTTGTTTGTACTTCACTTAGTCACGATCGACAACATCACGAACAATTATAAGACAATTTATCAGTTAACTGGCCTAAATTAATCCTATTAAATTAGGCCAGTTAACTGAGAAATTATCGTATAATTGTCCCACGTGACATATGGCCAGTTATCACGATACGTCGGCACACAGGTTTTCGGCCCCTACTGCCTTCAATATAGTCACTATAATACTGGAAATAGGTTGTCCTTATTTCTCTTGCGGAGAGCTTCCAGGGGATACCTAGTTTTGTTTATCTATAATGAAAACTAATACCTATAGCAGATTACGTGTCATATTTTGGGTACTTTTGTGTAATTTATTACTAATGTTATTGTTCCTTAAAATTGTGTTTTATAAGTACACAACAGTATTAAGGCATCCAGTTAGAATAGAGTTATGATGATCTATGTCTTGTGGATATAGGAACACTAAAATTAATGTATTTGACATAGATCCTGGATTGTGGGTATCATTTTTATGATGGGGAAGTTTCGTGAAACCGTGGGTATGCACTCATTCATATGGACCAATCTAGAAAAGAATACCACTATAGGACATGTTTATCACGGTGAACATTACATAACATACTTAGGCATTTGCATCAAACCTGTTTTAAATTGGAAACAATATTAATAAATGAAACATTTGGATATATCTGATTTGGGTTAGGTTTGAGTGAACCCGTGAGTATGCTCTTTAATTATTCACTGTGTCCAGATATGTATAGATTAGTAAGACATATTAAAACCAGATGATTGTCGAACTACTCCCGTATTATAGGCCAAATCTTATATCTGTATGTATTACTCTTTTATTTATGACAATTTCCCTTAAATATGAAGCCATGAGAATGCTGAAGCCGTGAGTATGCATTAACAGTCATTCATGATGTGCGCCTGTGGCGCTGTCTACTGTTTTGTACTGATACTAAAGACCGCCAACTCACCAATAAGAGCTGTAGCGACCACGATGCACTGCAAACAAACGTCGTCACTTTCTTTTGCGAACAGTTCAACAAGTTTTGTGAAATCATGTGAAATTAATAAAAACTTAAGTGTATGTTAAACACATGTTCAGTATTTTATATGGGCATTAGTGTACAATAAGCTGATATTCATGTAGGAGGGGTGTGTCATTACAACTGTGGGCGATAATAAAGCAGATTTTGCGTTTTGTCTGGTTTAAACTGGCATAGTCATAGACAAGATGCATACTCATGGCTTCACGCATACTCATGGCTTCATTCATTTATGGGATCCAAAATATCACCTACCATGGACCAGCAACGAAATTCTTTCAACAAGCATATACAAACCATTATTCTAAAATCTACTTCAAAACTGATTACATTGCCATTGGCAATGCGGGCATTAGCCAAATTAGATATAATGAAGCAGTTATGCGATGGTTTACCATGTGTCTGGACGGGCGAAAGTTCTGGGCCCAGAAATGAGGCAAAATTCACGCACTGGGTTGCCTCAAAGGGATTCTGCACGTGGAAATTGATTGGTGAAGATATGCTTCAAAGGTTTTCATGAAGCATAAGCCTCAGGTAAGTTACTAGCCATGTAATCATTGAGAACTTGCTACTTGTCTTGTGCATGAACCTTTAATAAACGAGTGAACACGGAAATGAATGTTCACCTAATAAATGTGATTGTTGAAAAGAATATTTTATCAAATATGACCAGGCTACATAAAAAAGCAGTGTTATTATTTAAAAATACTCAGTTAATAATAATAATGTATTTCTTATATAGCACCCCATCCAAATAATTGTTCTGGGGCGCTTTATAATGATTCTTCCGAATTTAGTTAAACTGACAATAATGTTATAAATAAATAAGACGCTAATATAATATAATACTACTAATATAATACTACTTGATAAGATATGCATATGCTAATAAAGACAATCATGTTCACTTAACATACCAACATAAATTAGCTCACAACTATACATTGTATTTAAAAAATAGTTAAAATAAATATTTAAAAAAGTAAATATATGTAATAATTAATATAATAAATAAATAAATGAATGCATAGCTGACTAATTAATTACGATCGTTGTCGCTTGTCAAAATAATGATCTGTGAAAAGATGTGTCTTGAGTGTAACCTTAAACTGGTAAACACTCGTACATTGGCGCACTGTAAGTGGTAGTCGGTTCAATGCCCTTAGAGTTGCACAGGAGAAGGATCGTTCGCCAATCTTAGTTCAGGAAATGGGCTGTTTAAGAAAATGCGAAGAACGTTAATTGTTTAATTGATGTAAATAACCATTCTGTGTCCTTTTTATTTGGGTGCTAGCTGGGGCAACAGAAGTAGGCTAATTTACTTGAAAGTAATTTTTGTAAAAAGTAAAACTTATGCAAAGCAATTAGATCTCAATAATAATTTTTGTTATTTTGAATTTAGCCCTTACCATAATATATATCCTCATGTTAGCAGCTTTATGTAAAAGAACTGTGTAAAGTATGTTTAATGAATATACAAATAGAAATACATAAATTAAAGCTGTTGGTAATAGTGCATTGGTATTGGTGAAACTTGGTGTGTTGTTTTAACTGAATTTGTACTTTACAATATATAATATAATTTGCTATATTGGCTTTCAATGTAGGACCTTCTAGTCATTTCTGTGGAGTCAGCGTTTGATGTCATTGCCCTTGAACATGAAGCAGGTGGTCATCAGAAGGCAAGGAACACTGTTCGGAAGGTAATTTAGATTTTGAAGACTTCATGTAATTCCTATTTAATGTACCTCTGATATTTAACAACATTTTAGGATAAGGCTTGTGATATCTGGGTCATCATTTCTCAAACTGACTTAATTACCCATAATATTGCAGGCATTCATTTTAAAACATGTCTACCCCCAGGTACTGTAAAGTTGATTGTATAAAATTAGTGCCTTAAAATATTGTAAATTGCGTGTTTTAAAGTTGCGAGCTCTAACTCACCAGGCAGTTCCTGTGAGATATTGTAATAATTAATTGGAAACAATGACTGACAGTCCAAGGGTAAGCGTAGACTAAACCAATAAATGATACACTCCAGATGCTCTGACCACATACAGCTGTAGTAACAGGGGCAACAAATCATTACTCTCTTATAGCAATCTATCATGACATCTTGAAAGCAGCCACAGCCTAGCATGCAAGGGTTGCATTTCAGTGATAACAGTCCAGCAGGCAGGAGGGGAGGCAGAGAATGTTAATACATTCATCATTTACTTGAAACAGTGTAGCACTACAAAACGTGAACCTTGAGGAAATAAATTTATAAGTACTTATATGCTCCATTATCTGTAGTTTGCTATATAATTATTATCAGTGCAGTTACATGGGACCAAACACCAATATTCTAAATGTCTACCAAGTCCATGCCTATTAACACAAATAATTTATAAAATGTTATGTTGAATAGTTTTTTTAATATGAAGCACACTTTTTGCTCTGCATTCACAGTGTAAAGTTATTGTAACATTCTTATCACTACACCATGTTAATCCAGACCAGTAATGATCTTACATTTGTCGTCTTCTCGTATATTCCTGTGTACAAGACATGGACATGCTATTATCATTAATGAAGGTAAACCAGTCTGCAGTTGTTTGTCTGTTGTTTCCAGGTTATGGATATGTACTACCGGAATCACCAGAGATCTCGTTGAGAAGTTTGTGGATCTGTGTCCAGCATGTGCTGTGACAAGAGCACAGACCAGCAAACCAGTGCTGACACCTATCGAGAGGACAAGAGCACAGACCAGCAAACCAGTGCTGACACCTATCGAGAGCAATGCATTTAATGAGAGAGGTCAGGTAGGTATATAAATGCCTTCTGTACTGATATGTGTAGGAATTAATTATTCACATCAACCATCAACAGCATGCATGTTGTAATTATGATTGCATTGTAACTAGGAAGAATGCCTGCCATATGATAGGATGCTTGTTAGAAGGCAGTATTGAAAGTCATACAGTGCATTTTAAATTACGTATAATTATGAATAGGTATTAGGTCCTATTGTAGGGTACATAGATTTATCTCAGAATTGTTTTGCCGTTTGAGGTCGTAGTCATGTTAGAGGAAGACAGTAAGATCAGACAACCCAATAATAAAAACGAAAATAAAAAAATGATTTTTACTAGATGTACCGGTATATGCTTACTATCAATAAACATAACCTTTGTAATGGTTGCACACCTTTATATTAACGATATTAAGTATTCATATCTATTACACAATATGTGAAGGTGATGTTCTCAAAAAGACATTTCCTTGTTTTCTGCTTATGGATAAAGATTTAATATGTCTGCAGGTAGGAATGCTATCCAAATAAAGTTGTCAATTTTGCAGTCATCATACAGTTCTCTGTGCAGTACCAGAATCTTAAGAAAGAAAGAAAGAAACACAACAATCACAATTTCAGATTGATCTGGTGGACATGTCATCCAAATTGGGGTGTGATGGCAATTTTCGGTACATTGCCCACTATGTGGACCACTTCACCAAGTACCATGTGATTTGGCCAATGGAAAAGAAAGATGCTGCTGAATTGGCAAGAGGCTACAAGTAAGTTCAGTCCTCTAAGAACTATAGTAAGGTCTCATTTATGTACCTCGATATCAGTGATACTTTGCCCTGTATTGGCAGCACATTGAGACTCATGTATGCGTGTGGAAAAATCTAAAGTATTATGAAATGGCACTGACAGTGTTCTGAACTTCACACATATCATTAATAACAGACATACATACATATGTAAAGCACTGGTGTGTGTTTTAATAATTTGTGTTTCCATTTTCACTTATTGTATTTCACAGGAAGCACCTTTTTACTCTATATCTACACATTTAAATATCACGATCGTCACCTTTACAGTGGGAAGCAGGGCACTGCTAAGGCCTACTCTTACCAGTCCATCAGTTGGAAAACTGTAAACACTACTTAAGTTGGATTGCAAAATGTTTATCTCTTTCAGCGAACGTGTTCTGTCATACCTAGGCTTGCCACTGATCTTTCAGTTCGACAATGGAGGTGAATTTGTCAATTCTACTCTCGAAAACCTGCTGGCAATTTGGCCTGGCAAAGTGACCATAGTGCACAGCCGTCCAAGGCGTCCTCAGGTAACTCAATTTGTAAGGTAGAACAGTAAATGTAAAACAGTTGATCCCATAAGTTGTACTCTTGCCATGCAAGTTGAAACATGTCTCGGATTATGTTATGTATGATGTGCTAAATGCCTACCATCCTGTTTGTTTATACGCATATCTTGTCATGTTACTTACCTTGTTATATTACACCTCACTGTATTGCTATGATGCCTGTCCATCAAGGTGAAGCACATTGTTGTATTTACAGAGAGCTGTATGTATATGTTTTAAAAGTAGCAAATGTTTTATGTACACAAATAGCTCCAACGTTTTAATAGGTGCAAGGTCTCGTTGAACATGGAAATAGAACCATGTGCGACCTTCTGCTCTGTAAGGCCACAGCACGTGGAGACAACTGCTGGGTTGATTACCTACCTGAAGTGATGTGTAAGTAATGCAGGTTACCTTTCATCCAAAATGTATACTAATGCTTTCAAGTGGTGTACAATGTATTCTTACAAGAATGTTGCCCATCCATGTATTCATGTGTGTTCACGTTTTAATAAACTGCTGTGTGCCTTTTTTACAATGGCATGAATTGTCTGAACATGTACACACTAATAATGTAGATTGATACTGTACATACATAGTATAATGGGCTATGTAATGATAGACTTGTAATAATTAGCAGAAAGTATTTTCCTGAGTTTAGGATGAATTTTTTGAGATTATGTATGGTATAATATGTATAATGATAATAGTAGACTGTATGCATGGTGCCCTTAGGTAGGATTATGTATAGTATATATTGTGTATATACATACAGATGTATGTATATTTGTGTGTTTCTATATGTGTGTAAAGTTATTTTTGTACATGCATTCAGATACTATGAATACGACTTATCAGGAATCTATTAAGATGACTCCATATGAAGCAGTGTTTGGTCAGAAGTGAGCCACACATCGAACTAGGCTTGTTCTTTGTAGGGGACTCAATGGAAGATGTTATCTCCATCATTCACAGGTCAGTTTCAATAGCAATACTAAGGTCTGTAGCACTTCTTCCCCTTGCTCCCTGTTGCAAGGTGGGTTCATGCAGTGGCAACCCATTCACCTGTAGAGGGCGCCACTGTGTGAACAACAGTTAAAAGGCTATAAATGCTGCATTGTGTTTGCTCCATGGGCTTCAGCTAGTATAGGTATGTTATACGTAAGATTAAAATTTCTTTTATGCTCTTCATTAGTACATGATCAGTAATAAGTGCTGTTGTGTATGTGCAATTTTCCACTTCAGTGATCATCCGTACCCCGTACCTTGTGCTGATGTGCATCAAGAAGCTGATGGCATTTCCAGTGTTGCTGATTCAACAAAGTAAGTTCACTAGACTGCAATGCATGAACTGCACTTCATTGGGCTTCTTTATTAGTCAAATACGTGTATTGGATGATAAACATTGCAGTATATTGGTACTCATTTTCCATTTCAGTGATCATGCATACAATTTACCTTGCGGTGAGATGTGTCATGAAACTGATGAAGAGTCACAAAGTCACATCTTCTCAAATGACGTCTTCAGTGATGGTGGATCATCATCATAGTAAGTTTGTGTTATATTTCCAGGATATAAAGGATTATGTAATACTGAATGATACATACAATTTCTTCCTTGCTTTATTACAGCTTGCCTAAAAACATATAATATGCAGTATGGTGATCCTTTGAGTATAAAAAAGTATAGTCATTATTGACGTCCTTGTACATATTGGCGGGTAAGAGGGAGTTTCACCCGGTAGTACTATCGTCTGCGTCAAAGAAAGCGAAAAGGGACCGTGACAAATTTAGGGCAACCACATGGTTGTTTTAGAAGAACAGAAAGCATGATGGGTTCACCTGAACGTTGTCATTAAAACGACCATAAATGCCAACTTACATCTTGTGCCTATACACTATAATGACCGACATCACATTAATGATGGTGCCTCGTGACAGTCATGTCAACTGTTGTTTATGCGACAGTGGACAAGGCATTTTAAAATGTTGGCTTATTGCATTTACCTACAGAGTTAAAACAAATTATCCATAATATTACTTATGACGGACATTGTGAAAAAATAGAATTGTTATGAAGTGTTTATTTTGTTATTAAAATAAAGACCTGTGGTAGCGCTCCCATGTCCTCGGCATATTCTAGCTGAACCTTAAGTAGAGTTATTACTGTTGCACTTAACTTGATGACCTGGCAGCACTCTGATGCTGGCCAGATGATGCTGCCAGCGAGAAACATTTTATCTGCATTCTTCTACAGCCCACATGTAGGTCTTATGTCATAGTTGTTTGGGTTGCAAATTAATTCTTATTTGTTTGGCAACCAAGGTGCAGGCCATTATGAAGAAAGCATTAATATTCCATTGATACGTAGGCAAACTTGACTGTAGTTCAATGCATTTCAGAGATGTCACAAAAGCAGCTGAACTTATTAAATAGAATCAATGCGTGTGCACACAACATGTAATGTTTGCATAAGGAACACCAGCAGGATGTGAACCTGCCACACACAACACTGAATCGATATTACCATAAACTGTCCAAGTGAACGAAATGGTTAGACAAACAACTGACATTGCTTTTGCATTACAACGCAGTATTCTAAATGCAATCAGTCACAACTGTATTTTATATTATTAGAAAATTTTAATTTATCTGACAGGAATAGATAATTATTAGTATACAATCTAAAAAAGCATGCACAAATTCATTTTTCTGGATAACGCTGCTAACTGGGTTTTGAACTTTCCTTTTGTGGAAACACATCCTCCGTCATTATGGATGTCACACAGCCTATTTGAACGATTGTTTCTACCTGAAAAAGAGACAAATTACAAAACCAGTACAGTTGTTTCCCACAAGCATGAGTTCTTAATGGTGGTTATTACAACAGAACATGTTGCATTTTCTGACAATATCCAACATTTTCTCTAGTTGATTAAAAGAGTAGTAGAGTAGATTAAAATATGTATGTCTAATGACATCCTAAATATGAATAGGGTATGTGTGATTTAATAAACATTAGGTTTAATGTGAGGTGTGTGTATAAAATATTTATGACAGTGCTTTATTGACTAATACAATGTAACTTTATAATAGGACTGACGTAGAATTGTTCAAATTAGTGTCTTCGCAAGAGTGACACTATTGGTGGCACTCCAGTCAAGAGACTGACCAGTCACATAGGTAACAATTCTTCTCTACTCTGCTCATTTCTCCTGTTTAAGGTGTCTGTTTGTGGCCACATTCTGCCGGTCTATCCCATTTCCTTTGTTTCTTTTTCAGTGTCTCTCTGCCAAGCCTTCTCTTCACCTCTTACCTGGTGTTTCCATATCTTGGCTTAACAGATGAGCGCTACATGAGAAAAATATAATCGTTATTAAAATATAATGAACAAAAGCAGTCATTAAAATCCATCAATACACAGTTAAATCACAATAGATGTATTTTAAAGACTACATGAATATCCTCCAATATATAGTTAAGCAGTAACTACAAGTTTATCGTGAAACTGAGATAATGTGCTATAAAAGAACAATTTCAAAGATGAAGTTATGTAATATCTAATGTCTGTTAAAAAGTATATACCATGACTGATAAAGAAAAAAGAGGGCATCCGGAAGTGGGAGACACTGGGAACATTCTGCCTATAGGACAATCTAATGGACTACTTGGGCTCGGGACTCCGCTTTGGTTGCTCCTTACAACGTTCCCCTGGCGAGAAACGTCACGACCTTCAACCCTCACAACTGATCACTGTGCTACGAGAAAGGGAGGGAGTATCTGCCCCTAAGCCCGGCGTGCCATTGCCGGATGTGACGCTCCATATTGCGAGCATCACGTCATACACCCTTTGCCACAAGGCATCGAATACACATCTGTTACAATTATAATAGCAATTTCCTTCCTTTATATACCATATAGTGTTTGACTGGCGAGATTGTGGTATCAACTTGTCAGAGCTTAAA
>JAODUO010000974.1:192500-209001 GCA_025642075.2 Ridgeia piscesae
TTACTGGTTATTTTTGCATTTCAGGTGTTTCACGTGTCCGTCCTGTTCGCCGGTGGAATCGCTATGCTTCGGTGCGTTGCTATTCAGATTCGGTTGTTATGATTATTTTTGAGGGTGTGTATGGCTGCAGTGGACTTGTCGATGTGTTGTTAAATCATAACAATTACATTAAGGCTAAGAATGTTTGCTCAGCTCAGTGTTCAATACTGCATGTTTATAGGGACATCATTGACCTGACGTGCATGCATACATGAATCCACCTTCGACTGAATCATCTTGATACCATAGCATGAACTCGTTCATCATGTATACCAATAATCTATAATGCCAGTTCATGTATTACATGTCTACTCATTATGTGAAAATGTACTTATGTTGTAGGTAGCATGTGACAGCTGTCACTGGCTGTATCATGCTACATTTGCCGGGAGCAGGAGTGGTGGATACTTCCGATGTGATCTCTGCCAGCTGCAGGGAGATGGAGATTCGGACGACTCTTCAAACTAGTTGTAGTAGTAGTTCCTTTATTCAAAACATTACAACATTATTCAAAAAATTAATCTGCATTTCCTAAGAGTTCGCAATAGACATGATCAGACCAATTAATCCATTTAACAATATGATCCAATTTAGATATAAAACATTATTATGGTTATTACATGTACGTAGTTACATATGCAAGTATACCTAGATTTTATGTCACTATGAAAATGCTGGTATATTCAGTTACTACAAGGACATTCCATAAGATTTACGTAGTATTCGCAATATTCGGTATCTTTGACCACAACATGACTTTGAAAGAAGTCGGAACACTTTAAACACAACACATGCATGACATCACAACTGTGGCATAATGCCAAATGAATAATTTATCTATGCAAGATACATATTTGACCTACACACAGATCTACAACCAACTGTTGGACCTGTGGTCAACAGATGGACCTATGACTGACAGCCAGGCCTACAACTGTGATAGACAGACAGACAGACAGACAGACAGACAGACAGACAGACAGACAGACAGACAGACAGACAGACAGACAGACAGACAGACAGACAGACAGACAGACAGACAGACAGACAGACAGACAGACAGACAGACAGACAGACAGACAGACAGACAGACAGACAGACAGACAGACAGACAGACAGACAGACAGACAGACAGACAGACAGACAGACAGACAGACAGACAGACAGACAGACAGACAGACACACAGACAGACACACAGACAGACAGACAGACAGACACACAGACAGACACACAGACACACAGACACACAGACATATAAGAGATAGGCCTAAAAGAGATACGTAGGAGAGAGAGACAGACTGACATAAGAGCAACAAATAGACACACAACTGACAAACTGACCTACAGATTACAGGTGGACCTATGACTGCCTGACGCAACATCAACATGAAAAGACATACCTAAAACTCACTGACAGACCCATGACACACAGACAGACCTAAAACTTACAGACAGACCTTTTACCAGCAGCTGGACCTGGAACTATGAAAGAGAGATGTTTGATAGACAGATGTACGGAATGCATACATATATACAAACATCAAGCAGATACAACACATAAAATATACACCAACAGATTTGCAGTATACACACATGACGCAGTGGCTCAGGGGTAGAGCTTCGGACTCTCGACTAAGAGAACCTGTGGTGTTAAAACATTGGGCAATGTTTTCACTCTACATTGCCTCAGTTTACTCAGCTGTATAAATGAGTACCTGACTATAGACAGTGGTGGATATGTTTACGAGCAGCCTTCGCACAATAAATGTAGTATGTGGCTGGATGCTTCCCAGAGAAGTTGAGATGGTATGATTGAACAGATCTGCCAGGGAGGTAAAGTGTAAAAGCGCTTTGAGCAGTCCTAAGGACTGGATACTGCGCTATATAAAAACTTACCTTTAATTTTTTTACATGGATAGGCATGTCACATTTGGTTCAGTTTTGTTTTCATATTTTATTTCGTTCTTTTTAAGTTGATGTTGTGTTAGTGCATTGAAACTAAATAGGGAGGATATAAAAGAGGTCAGTAGTGTAAAGTACCATGGCCACATTATCTACAATTATGTTATAGATGACAGAGATGTAATGCGTAAGTGTCAACAACTATATGCATGTAGTAATGTAATATACTGTACTCAGGAAATGTTGTGTGCATGCACCGATAATATGTATAAATATGCTGTTTAATAAATTTATATATATATATATATATATATATATATATATAATATATATATATATATATATATATATATATATATATATATATATATATGTAAATACTTCTATTATAAAGCCAAACACCGCAGACAACACACCAGTAAGGCAGTCACATGTGCAATGTGCATGCATGGTTGTATCACTGAATGCTACCTTATATTCACTGATTATCTAACAATTCAAGGACATCAGTTACTGGCGGTCAGCAGTCATGTATGTCATATTGAAGAACGAATCTGGAAAAAACAAAGGTAGATCAGAGGAAGCAAGTGACCACATAAAAGGGCAAGAGGACCTTGGCACCTTGGATGAGATACACTTGCAACACTCCAAAGGTGGCACATTAAAATATACCACAAGTGCAGCATCTTAGTTAACATCACTCACCCTTTGCTGCAAGATGTAACTCATGCTGACTCTATCCTTTCTTGTTGTGCATCAGGGAAGAGACTTAGCTGGGTCATCATCTATGAGTGCGATAAGCAGATACACTCCCCAAAACTATATTATAATATATACGGGGATATAATGTTATACTATACACATTTGACATTCACCCTCAGCGTTTATTAAATTTGTCCAACAAAAATGGGGACTAGTAATTTGTCATGGGATGAGTAACATTTCCAGGTTGCCAATGGATAAACAGTTTACGTTAAGCCCCTGTTTATGCATATTGCTAGGCTAACGAGGATAAGATGATAAATTCTATTCAAATTCGTAAATTCATGGGTATATATTTTATGGTATTACCACAAATCTCCATGCCATTCAAATAAACTGGCATGTTGTTTTCGTGAAAATACACACAATTACATATACACACACTCATTTTTTGGACTGCGGTATATTATTATCAGGAAGATATTATTTTGGAGCTAAGATATATATCTAAGGACATCTACAGTACGCAGTGCTAAATATACTTAATATTTATATGTCGCAATTCAATTGCTTTATCAAATGTGGTATTACCCCAAATTTACATTTCTTTCGATTAAAGTGTTCTTTGTTAAATCCTACATATGGCAAAATGCATTATTTATTTATAAAAAGTTTTCGATATCTAGTAGTACTTCCAATCTCGGAATTCCGAAATGGGCTAAGATGGCGGACGACTATAATAATAATAATAATATTTATTATTTAAAAAGCGCAATATCCAAAAATGCTCAAAGCGCTGTACAATAAAATACAAAGCTATTTATTATGTGTTAAAACTATATCGGTGTTGACCTAATTTATTCCGAGACCGGACGTAACAGTGGTAAGGGGCTATAGAAAGTGCTGCCACTTCACGGAGTCTGGTTAATCGAATTTAGAATACTCTGACGCCTGACATTGATGCCCACGTTCCCGCGACGACATGGCTTCTGTCGCGAAAATTCAGCGTATGCTAAACGCTTTGATATCTCAAAGAGGATTTGATAGAGTCATCGGCAAGGTAAGTATCGTCCATTAAGAACATTTGTCTGTGCTAAATAACATAATACTGACAGAGTTCGGTTATCCGTGATTAAACCATCGCCACTCTAGCCCTAGGGGTCGCTAAGCCTAAAAAAGGGGCCACACTAAACGGCGGACAACGAAAGGTGCGGACCGGGTGAACTACATTCACATAATACTATATATATATATATATATATATATATATGTATGTATATATATGTGTTGATCAAATTTCACATCATAATGTACTACATCTATACTACGACCGTACGGGGTCCAGTAGATTTGAAAAGTTACTGGCCTGCCCAAAAAGTTACTGGCACGAATATTATAAACAAAATATGCTACTACCGAGGTGCCCATTGCTTTAGAAGACCAAATTTCGACAGGAGTGACATCATGAAGACTTTCCGAAGATCTTATGTTGCGTGTGTTTTATAATTGTAATTTTTTTTGATTGCAACAATAAAAACGTTAAAAGAAATGTTTTAATCGTGGTGTCAGTCTGCTAATTAAAAAATCTGAGACAGTGTTTGCACCTAACAATTTTAGCATGTATTTATTTATTACATGGATTACTACATATTACGAGAAATTAAATATCAATCTCAATGACAACAGTCAGCCTTTTGTCAGTGTTGTGTCTCTTCTACATATCGCAAGTCAGTTTAAATTAAAAAAAAAGATGCAAAACAAAAACATAAAATTACAATATTATTTATTATAGCATTCATTGTAGGCCATTTTATGAGTTTGGACATTAAAAAAAAAATTCTTATTAAAATTGACAAATGATTCACTCATTGACACTTTCTATTAATATTTTGTTGTTGCATAATTGCACTGAGACTACAGTTTTTCTTTAGCTATTTCAGGTAGGTTGTTTAAAATAATGGTGGCAAAGAATGTCTGAGGCATTTCTTTGCAAAGTCATGTTTGACTTGATAAGTGTATATTTTATTTTTGTCTAGTATCATGACTATGTACTTCATATTTAAACATGATCCTCCAATTTTTTTAATAGAATGGTAAGTCATGGTGTAGATGTTTATAGTAAATTTTTTATTGTTATAACTTAAGGATGTCATCTACTTTAAATAAGCTAAGTTTTTTGTATAGTGGTTCAGTATGGGAAGTTAGTTACTTAAAGTAATAATTCTCAGGACTTTTTTGGTAGTTTTTTATTCTGTTTGATTCAAAGCCCCATGCTATGATGCAATAATTAATGTGTGGCATTATTAATTAATTATATAATATTTTTTAAATATCTAGGAGTAACATGTTTCAATTTATTTAAAATTCAATTTTTTTAGAACACATTTGATATTTTTAGTGTGCTTTTTCCAGTTAATTTTTTATCTATAATTAAACCCAAGAAATTAAAATCTGTACTTGTTTAATATCTCTGTTGTCTATATTCAGGGTGAGTGTCTCTATATTTATCTTTTTCTTTTGAAATACCATGTATTTAGATTTTACTACATTTAGTGATATTTTAATTTGGAGCTATTTTCCTTATCTTAAGAAGTTCTTCATTTATAAAAAATTCTAAATTTTGGTCATTTATGTTATCATTGAACATGTTTAGTGTACTTGATAGAGTTGTGTCGTCAACATAAATGAGAAAGTTAAACATTTTTAGTTGCTTTAGCAAAATCAATGATACAAATGATATAATTTAGTGGTTCTAAGATTGAACCTTGTGGTACGCCTGTTGTAATTGATGACACATTTGATTTTATATTGTCAATTTCCGTGTATATTGTTTACGAGTTTCTAGGTAGCTGCTGAATAATTTGAGATTTATTCCATGTACACCTGACTACACCATAGTATTTCAATTTATCAATTAAAATTTTATTATTAATTATATCAAAAGCCTTGGAAAGATCTAAATAAATGTTAATTGGTATTTCATCCTTGTCCAGTTGGGTTATTATTCTATCTATTAGTTCAAGTGCTGAATGTTCTGTTGAATAGTTTGGTTGGAAACCATACTGATGATTAAACAAAAGCTTTGAGTCTTTTAAGTAGGATGACAATTGTTAAAAAAATAATTGTTTCAAGTACTTTTAAAACAACTGGAAGAGGTGATATTGGCCTATAATTATTTAATGCTGTTGGCTCACCTTTTTATAGACTGGGATTACCTTTGTAATTTTAAATTTATCAGGGAATATTCCTTGGTTTGTTAATAAAGCTAGAGATTTGGTTAATGCTAGTTCAAGAATGTTTAGCATTAGTAGAGAGACCATCATATCCATAGCTATTTTTGTTGGGTAAATTAATTATTGTTCTTTTTATGACATCTTCTTCAATGTATTTAAATGTGAAGTTACTGTCTACTTTGTAATATTGTAATTATGGTTTTGATCAGTACTTGGGTTTGTGTCTAATTGTTTATATATCTGAGAAAAATGTATATCATTTTAACTTTAACCTCTTTATTATATACATTAACTTGTATGAATTGTGTAGGATGATCCTATCCTCTTAAGAGTGATGTCCATGAACATAAAATAAGGCTCATGATGACATTTTTTTAATTAAAATAACTGGTGTACTTTGTAGAGCATTTTGTTAAATTACAAAAGAAATTGTCAATAAGTGTACCAATGCATGTTGTGAACCTTGTAGGAAGAGTAATTTGGGGAAAAGGCTGAATGAAGTTAGCATATCAAAGAAAGTGCTACAGTGGTCTTGCTCATTTATTTTTACCATGTTTATATTGTATGTAGATACCTATCATATATATATATATATATATATTATTTCTTTTAAGATAGAGACAAACATATTATTTTTGGGAAACGATATAAGAAATTTTTTTTGGAATAAATTACATCATACAAATAAACATAATCAGCAAATGTAACAATAAATGATATAGAACAGATTTTGACAACGGACCCAAATTAAACCAGTAATAATATAATATAATATAATATAATATAATATAATATAATAAAATTTAAAAAATTAAAAATTAATTAATATAATATAATATAATAAATATAATATAATATAATATAATATAATATAATATAATATAATATGTTTTAAAAAGGAAAAAAACCCTTGGCTGCCGGGTTAAAGAAAAATTTTTAAAAGGTTAAAATGTTTTTTAATGGTAAGTTACCCCTCATTTAGAGATTTGTTGTCAAAACCCCGTAATTTGGAAAAATTTTAATAGGTTGACCCATTAAAATATTTCCAAGAAAGGTTCCCCAAAACCACTTTCCCAGTTTCACCAAAAAACTTTTCCCGGTAGGTCGGGTTGGGTTCACCAAACCCCTTTCCAATTTTTAGGTCTGGTAGTGCCCTAAGCTTTGCTCCCTTTGTTTGTAAAGGTCTTTTCCTTAATTTTTTCAAAATTGTAAATCGGGTTTGTTTTTAAAGTGCAAAGTTGAAAATAACTTTTGGAGAAAAATTTTTCCTTTACCAGGCCGCCCTTTTCTTTTGAGGGGGTTTTCCTGAACCCCAAGGCACATGTGGCAGTGAGATCTTCATTTATATAGATATGGTTGGAGATAGTGTCTGATTTCTTGAGGTTTCCTCGCTGACGCAAGATGGTGTCTCGGCGACATTCACACTGGAACTTGACCACCACAGGGCGAGGGCGACTGGGTTCATGTGGCATACACCCGACTCGATGACAGTGTACAATTTCATTTGTCTGAAGCGGGGAGTTAGACCTATTTCATTATTTATAATGTTAATGATTTTGGCTTCTAGATCCTCCCCCTCCTTGTTTTCCTTGAGGCCCTGGAACCGCAAATTAGCATGGCTGGAATACTGTTCAAGGGCACCCAAACTTGGTTCTGTTGTGTTGACCAACCTTTCTAGTTCGCTTATTCGTGTGTCCTTTTTCCTCGATGACTTCTGTCAGGTTGTAAATTTTTTTCTTCAGATAATCTACCCTGTCCGACAGACTTTGCAGGAACAAAATGATCTCCATTTTTCTTAATACATCTTAATTTGTCAGTAGTTCCAGCACAACCAATCGGAACTGGTCCATGTCGAAAACAGGACTTCCTGAAGTGCTTCCTCACGTGCCGTGTCACTTTGCGAGCCTTGCTGGCACTTTTGTTTCGGCTTCATTTTAGCAGTTTGTCTGCAGTCTTCTCCGAGCCAGGGACACTCAGTGAGGCAGTCAGGTGACTGATGGCAACAGTTTATTTTAAGTTGACAAGCGCACGGTGCTTTACGTTATAAAGTCCACAAAGATTACAATAGCTGGTGAGCCTGTGACAGACAGTCCACGGCTGGTCAGTGTGTTTACTTGTAGCCGGGGGCATCCAATATTACATAATGCGAGTTTATTTAAAATTTTTCCGCACGTCTGTCGTTGCTTAATTGTCTTTGTATTTAACTCCGGCTTGGCTTCTATAAACGCACCAACAATGTCAATACTTCATTACACATGAATAATGTCAGTACTTCAGAAAAATAAACAGTAGCCACACAGCCCACACTCTACGAAATCCCGTCCCAAAACAAAGTACAATTCAACTCGGCCACCAACGACCACTATCTATGTGTGGCTGACTTTGTTACCAACCTCCCATCTTGTTCACCACGCCACATTTTCAATTTTATCCGTTCAGGCACCGGGAACCTCATCTTAACTGATCGAATGCATGAGTCAGGTATAGCTCGATGTCAGTTTCTAGATGAAAATGTTTATTTAATTGTCGACAAAACTGACAATAAATAAAAAAATTGACACAGCAGTCCTGCTTATATAAAGCTAGATAGAGATTGGAACTAAAAAAGAATTAGAAAAAGAAAAAAAAACGGGTGCTCATGCACATTAATAGTCCTTGAGCCCACTGACAAAATGTCCATTTCATGTGAAAACATTGCCATTAAAACATACTTTTCAACCGGTCTTATAGGTCATCTCGGGAGTTATTTCAGTCAACGTCTGAGTGGTTGAAGTTCACTCTATCGCGCTTCCATCAGAAATGCACTCCATCGTTTCGTTAGGTTTTCAGTGATTAAGTTCTTTGTGCCTTTTAATTTTTTTTTGCCGAACAATTCCCGCCCTAACGCACGAATTTCACAATTAGCGGGCGTGGTTTATTGCCTTGGGATTTACCCACCGATGGCTGCGGTCTATGTCATTTCGCTCCAGCATGACACCAAGCGACTTGTTGCAGAGCTGCATCACAGCGGTGGTCGACTCCCTTTGTTCTTCGTGAATGCTGTGAAACAGAAAACAATTTCGTCGACTATAATGTTCCAGGTCATAGAGTTGGTTTGTCAACACCACATTGGCAGAATGGGCACCCACATTGGCAATCTTAAAACAAATCATTATGCCTGTCAGAATGGGCACCCACATTGGCAATCTTAAAACAAATCATTATGCCTGTCAGAATGGGCACCCACATTGGCAATCTTAAAACAAATCATTATGCCTGGCAGAATGGGCACCCACATTGGCAATCTTAAAACAAATCATTATGCCTGTCAGAATGGGCACCCACATTGGCAATCTTAAAACAAATCATTATGCCTGTCAGAATGGGCACCCACATTGGCAATCTTAAAACAAATCATTATGCCTGTCAGAATGGGCACCCACATTGGCAATCTTAAAACAAATCATTATGCCTGTCAGAATGGGCACCCACATTGGCAATCTTAAAACAAATCATTATGCCTGTCAGAATGGGCACCCACATTGGCAATCTTAAAACAAATCATTATGCCTGTCAGAATGGGCACCCACATTGGCAATCTTAAAACAAATCATTATGCCTGTCAGAATGGGCACCCACATTGGCAATCTTAAAACAAATCATTATGCCTGTCAGAATGGGCACCCACATTGGCAATCTTAAAACAAATCATTATGCCTGTCAGAATGGGCACCCACATTGGCAATCTTAAAACAAATCATTATGCCTGGCAGAATGGGCACCCACATTGGCAATCTTAAAACAAATCATTATGCCTGTCAGAATGGGCACCCACATTGGCAATCTTAAAACAAATCATTATGCCTGTCAGAATGGGCACCCACATTGGCAATCTTAAAACAAATCATTATGCCTGGCAGAATGGGCACCCACATTGGCAATGTTAAAACAAATCATTATACATGTCAGAATGAGCATCCTAGTTGGCAAACTTAAAACAAATCTGTCACTACAGTTCAAAAAGGAAAACATGTTTGACCGAAATGTACGTGGTGCAAACGTCAGCGTCCTAAGCTCTGTCTTTATTACCGGTACTTCTGTAAGTGCCATCCATTGTACATCACGCATGTGTTGATGCAGGACTTGCACTTGGTTTGTATTTTCTTTTGTGTATTGAAGAAGATAGAACGTGTCCCAAAATGTTGCAAGGGCATCTCTCACCACACTTCCGTCATCTTCAGCATCATCTGCCGTGCCGGTTTTTTTTAACATTTTAATTTTGCATGCCACTTCGGTGCTTTGGTTGTGGTGAGAATGAGAGAAAACCTCCAAGTCACCACATAGATGGCCACGGTGCACTGGTATTTAATGACCACTCAGATAAATGGAATGTTATTACTTAATGGTCAATTAGATAAATCAAGAACTGTCACAGTCCAATCTTTTGCCAGTAGACAACACCTCAGGTGTTTTACTCATAAGCCCTTGATCATGTCATGTATAAGTTGCATGCCATGGATATCTGTTGAACTATTGAATTTGTGCACAAGGCTAAAGCTGTTCATTCCATCAGGAAAGAAGAGAGGACGGACTTGTTCCATCAGGTCATCTTTCTTCGTTCTTCCCAACACTGGGATGTCTCATGCCTCCACCCTTGGGTGCTCGAAGTGGGCGGTACTTTGAGCTGCTGGTTTTAGTAGGGTCATAGATGGAAAACACTACCACTATGCCTTGCATTAGTAAGGACAATGGCAATTTCCCCTTTGCTTTCATGGGTTTGGATAGTGATAGGGCTTTATGCAGGATCAAATTTTTGCAGTACAGAGAAAATAATAAATACATGTACATTCTATAGAGCTTTGATATCATATACAATTCAGTATAATATTTTAGTTACTTCAAAATACTAATCATCAAAATTAAGTTAATTATACATAAACACGTACTTCCATGTCAGGCAGCATGTTTAGGTCCCGTTGGACTGGTCTTACGTAGCACATGGCCTGCCCAATGCCACTGATGTCCGACATAAATCTGGCAGTGTAGCCATTCGCCAGTGGCCAGATTATGTCCATCTTTGTCTTGTCACTGTGGCTGGACCAAAGTAATTCAATCCCACCACAGTGAACAATTTTTGGAAACTTCTTGGAGAGCTTCCAAGAAACTGACATTGCTGTCATCTTTCTGGAATTGGATCTTCTGCTCACTGAGACCAGCTTCTTGCAGTTTGCACTTGGCGCTAGTTGTTGGCCCGGTCTCCTACAATACACATCATACTTGTGAACTAATCATAAAAAGACTTCTTACAGCCACCAAAATCATCCTCACATGTTATGTAAATATACATGCAAAAATTTAAAAAATTAAATCATTAAAATTCCTGTGAAGAGTAACATTAACAAAACAAATTCATGCATAACTCGACACGATTTGTCACAAGTACCGTAACGTAGGTAATTTAGGTGACCCATAATTTATCGTGACATAACTACATAAATGACTTTCACACATTCTGATTTTATTGTAACTACTACCATAACTAATAACCTTAACCCCAAACTGCTAAGAAAAGACCACTTAACCTTGAAACTGATGTTATGGTAATCATACAGCTATGTTATCTGTTATTTTGCATAAATCGTGATATTGCTGCTGTTTTTAGTATATGTCTGGTCTTGATATTGATAGCCTTTCTTCATCAGTAACCCCTCCCTCTGGTTGAGGAGTTATCTATTTATAACGCATGTTGCTCATGGACTCTTTATGATTAACAGCTTCAAATGGATCTTCCTTTACCAGTGGCTGTGGAAGTGTGTATGTGTGTGCATGCGTGCGTGCGTGTTACATACTTACATTAGCACCTTATATGCACAGAACAGTTAAAACATTCTGTCATGATATATATTATTTGTTAGCAAAGTTTAGTTATCAGTAATCACAGAAATGTATATCAAAGATTGAGAGTGTACTGACATGGGATTCAGTTACATCCCATCCTGTGAATGAGTCAAGGGTGACTACAAAGGCTTGCTTGAATAATGTATGGTGGGGTGTATGCCACACTGACATTTACTAGACAACAGGACTAGTTATTTGGCAGGTTCACTAGTCCGCCCTTATCTTTACTAGTGTACGAACTAACGGTTAGTTCTACCCTATTCATAATGTGGTTCCAAGGTACTTGAAGTCCTCCTTGACTGCGAGTATGGTGTCATTTTTGGTTGTGATCTTGGCCTTGTCGTTGATGTTGAATGTCATTACCTCAGTCTTCTTAGCATTCAGCTGTAGGCCCATCTTCTGGCACTCGCCCTCCACACTGAGCAGCACGGCCTGTGCTTTCTTGACGGAGTCTGACACGAGTGCGATGTCATCTGCGAAGTCCAAGTCCGTCTGTATCACTGGCCTGACCCGTCTGCTCTTTCCTGGGGGGATTGTGAACCCAAGTTATTCCTATTTCTCCGTGATAGCACGACGTAGGGCATAGCCTAGGACGATAATGAAGAGGTAGGGGGCAAGGGTGTCACCCTGCAGGACACCTGCGAGAATTGGGAAGGTGTCTGTCTCACCATCAGGAGTCAGGACCTTGGCCGAGGTGTTGTCGTATACATCACTGATCGACTGTACAATGTGTGCTGGGATTCCATAGGCTCGAAGAATTTTCATGAGTTTCCCACGGTGGATACTTACAAAACAAAAAGAAATTAAAAAAACATTCATACAAAAACATGTAACACTGGTTAGTGCAAAATGTATAACATGAATGACATAACAAACATAACTGCAACTGGCCATGCACAAAATAATTCAAACATTCATGCTTCAATACAACATACGTATTGCACTCTTCCATCGTCAGCTGTTGTAAACTCTTCTAAACGCAAAAGACAAACACATCTGTGGTGTTATCTCTTTCAACAATAATTTCCTGCCAATTTGTTATGACTTTTCTTTGCAGGTTAAATGGGTGAATGAAGGACATGTTAACAGCTAAAATAAAAAACAAGATAAGCAACATTAAAACAAGTAATGTACAAATAACGAAATTATGAACGACTATATAAGCAGTGGTGTTTAAAATTGCAGTCATATCAAAGCAAAACGATTACAATTTGTATTTTACCTTTCTTTTGCCTCCGTCTTCACGTGTCTTGGGAATCTGTGTAGGCAGTATTGAAATGAAAGTAAGTTTGATATTTCAAAAAGTGATTGTTTTGTGTTAAGTCCAACATAATGCATAATATATTGACAAAGTATTCATGTTAACTATTAAAACTTAATACACTTTACTGCAACATTAGCATGTTACATATGTATCAACACCACCATATTTTATGATAATTAATAATAAAGATAAACATATATTACAAACAAATGTAGCCAAATCAGTGTGCAACACAATAATGTAAAACAGTGGAGCCTTCAAATAGGATAATAATATGCACCACTGTCTGCAATGAACAGAACAAAATTATCTCAAAACTATCATTCATATACCAGTAGATAAAAATATGTATTACAAATACATAATAAAATTTGTTTTTAAATATATGTAGTCATTATTATTTACCGTTTCAAAGTCGTCATCCGAGTCATCGAGGGTAGGAAGGGATCTCTTAGGGTAAAAGTAACAGTGAACACCCATTAGTTATATTCAGTTACACATTGTTACTGTACATTAAAAACATATGCTATACAAACTCTACATTTACTATTGTGCTCTTATCAATTTGCAATTACAACAACACTTAATTTTACGACATTAATTTTTTTTAAAGAGTAAGTCTTATTAAATTTGTTGTAAATATACAGTTTAATAGTACACATTGCACCCATCTTCATTCTTATTTGGACACAGTGGAATCATACACATGTACGATAATACGGAAAACGTATGGCCTACCAGGTACACAAGCTAAATTAAAAAAGCAAATTGTGCAATGCAAAATAGATCCAGCTGTTGCAGTTGTTAGTGGCTGTCAAAGTAGCACACATTTGATATAGATTTGTCACATTATTTCACCTATTCTACCTCCACAAGGAATAATGAATTTGATAATTTCTTGGTACTCACACGATCAACCTTCTTTTTCCCACAGGTTGTGAAGACAGAATTTTTTTTACACCTGGTCAACAGTGGGTAGGCAGTACAGAGAACATTATAAATACATGTACATTCTATAGAGCTTTGATATCATTTACAATGTTATAATATTTCAGTTACTTCAAAATACTAATCGTCAAAATTAAGTTAATTATACATAAACACGTACTTCCATGTCAGGCAGCATGTCTAGGTCATGTTGGACTGGTCTTATGTAGCACATGGCCTGTCCAATGCCACTGATGTCCGACATAAATCTGGCAGTGTAGCCATTCGCCAGTGGCCAGATTATGTCTATCTTTGTCTTGTCACTGTGGCTGGACCGAAGTAATTCAAACCCACCATAGTGAACAATTTTTGGAAACTGTTCTTGGAGAGCTTCCAAGAAATTGATATTGCTGTCATCCTTCCGGAATTGGATCTTCCGCTCACTGACGCCAGCTTTTTGCAGTTTGCGCTTGGCGCTGGTTGTTGGCCCGGTCTCCTACAATACACATTATATTTGTGACCCAATCATAAAAAGACTTCTTACAGCCACCAAAATCATCCTCGTATGTTATGTAAATGTACATGCAAAAATTTATCAAATGAAATCATTTAAATTCCTGTGAAGAGTAACATTAACAAAACAAATTCATTCATAACTCGACACGATTTGTGACAAGTACCGTAACATAGTTAATTTAGGTGACCCATAATTTATCGTGACATCACTACATAAATGACTTTCACACATTATGATTTTATTGTAACTACTACCATAACTCATAACCTTAACCCCAAACTGCTAATAAAAGACCACTTAACCTTGAAACTGATGTTACCGTAATCATACAGATATGTTATCTGTCATTTTGCATAAATCGTGATATTGCTGCTGTTTTTAGTATATGTCTGGTCTTGATAGCCTTTCGTCATCAGTAACCCCTCCCTCTGGTTGAGGAGTTATCTATTTATAACGTATGTTGCTCAAGGACTCTTTATGATTAACAATTTCAAATAGATCTTCCTTTACCAGTGGCTGTGGAAGTGTGTGTATGTGTGTGTGTTTGTGTGTTTGTGCGTGCGTGCGTGCGTACGTGCGTGCGTGCGTGCGTGCGTGTGTGCGTGCATGCATGTTACATACTTACATTAGCACCTTATATGCACAGAACAGTTAAAACATTCTATCATGATATATATTATTTGTTAGCAAAGTTTAGTTATCAGTAATCACAGAAATGTATATCAAAGATTGAGAGTACTGTTTCTATTGATACGGGCGTGATATTCTATATGAAATAACAAAGAATGTAATGTTTATAACATTTTTTATTTTATTTCAGAAATTTTGTTTTGTAACTACAAATAAATTTAGTTTTCGCAGCATACATTGAGAAACTACTTGGATTTACTCGTAAAATGTGAGTATAATTACTATAAATACAAGTACACGGCCCATGAGTTTTACGAGTACAAGTACAACAAAAATGTACTTGAGAACACAAGTACACGAATACTCAATACTTCCAACTCATGTCTGATAAGATATATATGAATAGTTTGGCAGTGGTATATTATCATTGTCATTGTTACATCAGAAAGTAAAAGATCGCCCGGGGCAAATTTTTCAGCAGACGACATGAAGTAAAATATCCCAGCGATATTCGTTTATCTAGCTGAAAATTTTCTAATTTCTAGTACGAATCAAATTGAGTCCCTTTCTTATGCAACATAGTGGATAACTGTGTGTAAAAATGGTTTCAACAGCAGACATCACCTGTGCTGCAATAGAGGCCAGTGGTATTCAGGTGTCATACTGTGTGGACATAGAAGGGGCTACCATACTGGATGAGTAGCAGGAGTTACAAAACATATAGTGCGAATATGATATCATAATTATGTATATGAAAGTGTATTATCTAACCTGGTCAGTAGCGGCCAGGCAAAAACACCTGTGTGTCCAGTACAGTTGCTTTGGCTTGGGCGCATGCCCAATTCCTGGTGTGGTGTGACGTCTGCTACTGTGTCCAGCCAGGCTGTACGGTGCAAACAAATGTGGCACCTCTTGCTGCACCGTACCACGTGTACTCGTGTAGCACGACGGCTGAGGCGTACTGCTTTCTGCAGGTGTCGTGCTGCGTAACAGTTCTGCAGATTGCCTCAATGATTTAGCCAACTCTTTCCGATCCATGTCTACAATAAACAAGGAAAGGTTCAAGACATGTGCTGAGGTTACAGATGGTAGATTACAAGTTGCAAGACATAGGCTAGCATTATGTCATACTTGATTATTTTCAATATCCACAATTATAGACATTAAAAAAACATTAATCTTATAAATAATTTTCCATAATCATTTCAGAAACTGACTTCATATTAAGGCGTTGTGAAAACTGCTATGCTGAACTATACTGATGGGGGGAAATCACACTATAGAAAATTATACCCACTAATGAACTACTAATCGAATAATACCAAGACAACTTTGTATCTAGTGGCCAATCTGGCCATGCCTAAGAAATACCATCATTTATCAGTAAATGACTTGTCATTGTAGCCAGT